>VZTL01021728.1:6383-16585 GCA_013400535.1 Scopus umbretta
AAAAAAAAAAGCAAACAGCAAAAAAATCCCAGAAGGCATAGCTGGATGAAGGAGAGGAAAAGGGTCATTGCTTCTCACTCTTCTAAACCCAAAAGAGATGTTTTTAAAGAAAAAAATAACAAGCCAGGTGGCACTCTATGCACTTGTACACTTTGATTGAAGATCAGAGTCTTTGTGTTTAATTTTTTATTATTTGTCTTTCAGAGGCAATATAATCTGTGCTGGCATCTGTTTCATTTGACAACTTAATATAGTCTCCATAGACTTACTTTGACAATGCTTTGTTGTGATTTGACAGTGTGGGTGTCATCCCCAATGACATACACAGCCATTGCTGAGTCTGCATTTTGACATTTAAGTGGGCTCAGCTGTGAATAGATATCTAAGATGTTTATTTGCATTCACATTCTATTTTGACATTGTATCATTTTCTTAGGTCCAAATTCTTCCCTAAGTAGGTTATTCCCAACCGGGGAGAAAAAGTTCTTTTTTTGATGTAAAATTTGATCTTTATTGGAGAAAATATAACTAATTTAGCATTTCAAAAATACTGAGCTTTAGTATGAGAAAAGAATTATTTTCTGGTAAGAACAAGTTTCCCTTTAAAGTGGAGAATGTGCAACACCTCAAAATGGACATGTGGGGTTTGATTTTGCTTTAGCATTTGTGTGTACTGGGAAAAGTCAGCTGAAGTCAATGGTCTTATTAGAATTAAAAATAAATTATGATGCGAGAATTGGGGTCCATGATGCCAAACAAAACATTTGTTATTATACAGGTGTGGTGAGTTGACCCTGGCTGGATGCCAGGTGCCCGCCAAAGCCATTCTATCATTCCCCCTCCTCAGCTGGACAGGGGAGAGAAAATATAATGAAAGGCTTGTGGGTCAAGGTAAGGACAGGGAGATTGCTCACCAGTTACTCGCTATTTACTGTCATGGGCAAAACAGACTAGCCTTGGGGAAATTAGTTTAATTTATTACCAATCAAATCAGAGTACAATAATGACAAATAAAATCAAATCCTAAAAACACCTTCCCCCCACCCCTCCCTTCTTCCCAGGCTCAACTTCACTCCAGAATTCTCTACCTCCTCCCCCCGAGTGGGGCAGGGGGATGGGGAATGGGGGTTGTGGTCAGTTCATCACACGTCGTCTGTACCACTCCTTCCTCTTCAAAGAGAGGACTCACGCTTTTCCCCTGCTCCAGCATGGAGTCCCTCCCATCGGAGACAGTCTTCCATGAACTTCTCCAATGCAGGTCCTTCCCACGGGCTGCAGTTCTTCATGAACTGCTCCAGCATGGGTCCCTTCCACAGGGTGCGGTCCTTCAGAAGCAGACTGATCCAGCGTGGGTCCCCCATGGGGTCACAAGTCGGGCCAGCAAACCTGCTCCAGCATAGGCTCCTCTCTCCTTAGGTCCACAGGTTCTGCCAGAACCCTGCTCCTGTGTGGGCTTCAGATAGGATCACAGCCTCCTTCAGGCAACCAACTGCTCTAGCATGGGGTCATCCACAGGCTGCAGGTAGATATCTGCTCCACCATTAACCTCCATGGGCTGCAGGGAGACAACCTGCCTCACCGTGGTCTTCACCACAGGCTGCAGAGGAATCTCTGTTCTGGTACCTGGAGCACCTCCTCCCCCTCCTTCTTCACTGCCCTTGGTGTCTGCATAGCTGTCTTTCTCACATATTCCCACTCCTCTCTTCTCCAGCTGCAGTTGTGCAGGTTCCCACCCCGCCCCGCCTTCTTAAAGACATTATCCCAGAATTGCTACCACCCGCTGCTGATTGGCTCAGCCTTGGCCAGTGGTGGGTCCATCTTGGAGCCGGCTGGCACTGGGTCTATCAGACATCGGGAAGCTTCTAGCAGGTTCTCTCAGAAGCCACCCCTCCATCCCCCCTGCTACCAAAACATTGCCACACAAAACCAATACAGCAGGCAATTTGTATATGTCACATATATCTTTAAAATTATACATATACCTCTGTCTCTCTGTAGGGCTATACTAGTACACCATGGGTTCACAGAAGACTTTGTTAAGAATGATTGTGAATTTTAAATTATTTTTTCTGAGAAATTAAAGAAACCATAAATACTCCATCTAGGAAGAGTCTATGGAAGCCTCATTCTACAAACATACCTGTGCATAGATTAATAGTGATAGTGAATCTTCCAAATGCAAAGTCCATCAGCTTCAGAGTCTAGACGTCAGAATGAACCTGTGTGTGCACTGATTTCTACCAGACAGTTCCCTTTTCTTGTCTGCAGGTATAATGTCCAACTTTGGTTTTTTGATGTACAGAAATAATATAATGAATATATAGTTTGTTAATGTAAGAGAAGCTAGATACTTTGATTCAATCTTCTGTGGAAGAGCAATGCATTTTTAACATAATAGATATAATGCATAGTATATTTTAATCTATAAACATAGGTTTATATGTATGTGTGGCATATATTTAAAATTAAAAGTTATATTTTATGTATATCTTTATATGTTCTTCATGCATGTCCAAATTTTAGCAGTTTATATTATTTACTCCTCAGTGCTTCCCCAAATACTAAAACATTTGGGGCAGGAGGTGGAGAAAGAGAGAAGGATAATGTAAAAATGACAGGGTAATTATCGCAAGAAGAAAATATACCACAGTCCGTTATTATCACCAATTTCTTTTAGATTTACTCAGCAAAATTTGACAGTTCAAATCACTGAAAGAAATGGTGAGAACTGAGGTACTAATTCTTCAACATTACGCATATTGGCATCAGTTTCTCCTGCCAGCAATTACTTTTCAGCACAGGAAAAGAATCGCCACTGTAATTATGTGATGTATGGTTTAGTGAAAGCTATTTGACCTCCCTTCAAATTCCATCAGCTCAAAGAGCATGCAGACCAGCAAGTAATCTTTCATGAATGTGCTCTATGTAAATCAAAACCTATTAGATCTGTGTCTGCTATTAGCATTACAACAACATCTACTGTAAGTACCTAGAGGATATAATAAAGTATCTGTTACTTATGGAGACTGAGGCCAGAGGAACTTTTTCTTTTCTGTGCTAATCTGTTGACAGAAAGTGGAAAGACGCCAGTTACAATCCCAAGTCAACAGAGTAATTTTGCTACATGCAGAAATTATATTCTTAACAATAAGAAGAGAGATCTATTTTCTCTCCACCTTATGTGCTTTCTGTCCCTGACACCTGTTGCCTAGAATTGCAACTAGCAGTCTTCCATGGTTTGGAGAGTATCTCAAAGGGGAATTGAAGCAATGCCTAATAAACACCAAATACTGAGTAAGCTGGTTCTGAATACTTCATTCAGTTGTGGTACCCAGCTGTATGGGGAAAAAAAACCAAAACCAACAAAACCCTAAATTTTCAGTGTGGTTTCAAACGCATCTTCTGGATGTTGAAGGGCCTTAATGTGAAATACCAACAATATCATGCCACAAAGAGAAAAAATAAAAAGGACCTATTTATTAAGTCTGTTGATGTACTGACACAGATACATGACAAGCTTTATTACTTGCAAAACACAGTTGCTAGAAAACTCATTACTACACATTTTGGGAAGTAGGTGAAAATTCTTTAATTTTGGTTGCAGCTTGTATGGGCTCTGGAGGGACAAGTACAGGTTGCTGGCAAGGGGAGGTAGTGGATCATTCCAGGAGGTGCCTATCTGGCCATGGCTGCACCACCAGCAGGTCTGTAAACTACTCTGTTTATAAAAGTCTTCCTTAGTTTCACAGATGTGGAGCCTGTGCAAGCAATGCGTGCAACACGCAGAACAAGAAGCAGCAAAGAGCTCCAAAACAAACTGTGCTGTTACCTGATGCAAAGTCCTAGAGTAGAGCAAGGGGTTTCTTATTCGTCCCATAGACTAGTAACTAAAAGGCAACGTCTCTCACTCCCAGTGCGCTGCATTACCTCTGGTTTGCTAAAGAAAATTTAAAGCCAAAAGTGGTGCAAGAACAGGAAAAGTACCAACCTACCTGAAACACTACATTGCCTTTACTAACTAAGAACTTTTAATATGGAGAATACCTAGAAGTTTGCACTTATCACAGTCAAAGGCTGTATAGGCAAGAACAGTTGATTTGAAGTTTTTTGGGAACATCTAACAGCAGCACATTGGAGGTTTTCTAAAGGAGACAGGGAACGAGTTTTTCTTTCAGACAGAAGAGATTCTTCATAAGGAAAGTAACTGCTTTTGAAAAGCAGCATCAAAAATTAAGAGTATTGGATTTTTTAAAGGAAACAGCATTTAACACTAATCTCTGGAGGAAAAAACAGGAAGATATTTCCTAAGTTTTAATAACCTTGCAACCACTGGCCTCTGCAGTTCTAACAGCCTGTTTGACAGACTGCGACAGAAAGGTGAAATTCTACCTGGGAGACATGGGCCTAAGAAACGCCATACTGAACATAATGAAAATTAAATCCCAAACCACAGACAGGAAGTTGGTGAAAGTCATGTCATTAAGTCCAGAATTTCACAGTTCTTCTCATCAAGGACTTTATCTGCTGCCTTTACAGATATATGCACCCATGTACCCATCCATATTGCATGACTGCTGCTTACAGACATTTTAAGCTATTGGCTGGCTGTTAAAAGAAAATGGATTACTTACAGTCAGGTTTGGTCTAGTTTGACTATTTTGTTTCGTGTATAGGAAGATAAAATTACAGCATCTCATAAATGGTGTGGAAAAACAGACATTCCAGAAATATCATAAATGTCTTCAAAGCTAGTAAATAATATAGCAAGTTTTCCCCTACATATCTAATTCTGTGTGACTTTTTCATGTGTAAAACTAGTCAACAAATATTTTAGAAATGGTAATATTTTAAAATACTAAGATATATGTAATTTTCAAGAGAACTTCTGCTGCCATTCAATAGTCATCTAAAAGAAAGCAAGTAAAGAGGAAAAACAAAGACATACTGCTGCTTTTTCCAGGCTTTCCCAAAGGAATGCAAGAAATTAAAAAGAAATTAATTGAAAAAAAAAAAAAAAAGACTACTCTTATTAATACATTCATTCATGAAAATGTTTTAATTAGTCTTAGACTGGTCAAAACCACTCAGAATCTAAGCTTATGGACAATATAGCCCCAATGGCTCAAGTACCTTCAGAATTGCTATTAGAGTTCCAGGGAATATTTTGCTATTTTCAGAGTCTGCCTGAATACAAATACTTAACCAGCTGGTGTATATGTGAAACATTTTCAACATGAATCATTGCTATTTCACAGAATCACAGAATGATTTGGGTTGGAAGGGACCTCTGGAGATCATCTAGTCCAACTCCCTGCTAATGCATGTTCACCTACAGGAGGTGGCACAGGATCATGTCCAGGTGGGTTTTGAATATCTCCAGAGGAGACTCTATAACTTCTCTGGGCAGCCTGTTCCAGTGCTCTGTCACCTTTGAAGTAAAGAAGTTTTTCCTCTTATGCAGATGGAACTTCCTGTGTTTCAGTTTGTGCCCAATGCCCCTTATCCTGTCTCTGTGCACCACTGAAAAAGGTCTGGCCCCATCCTCCTGGCACCTACCCTTAAGATATTTGTAAGCATTTATTTATTGAAAAAAGAGTAATAACAGGGACTGTGTAACAATGGGTCTTATTCTGGATCAAAACAATAATTTTGTCCATTTGTTAGAATTTGTGTATGTGTGAGTTTCCCCTCCAGTTTGAATTTATAAGCTCTTATTTTTTAATATTGCTTAATTTAGTTTAACAACACCCTGCAAATGGACTGGATGTTCCAAAGGACATCAAACAAACACTGGGAAATATATTTAATTAATATGAATGGTAATTACTTTGCAAACCATGTCATTGAGTATGCTTATTCAACTTTCTAGAATTAAGTTAGATGATGTAAATGAGTCAAAACCATTGTAACTTCTCATGATGACTCTGTATCCCAGTAACACCTCATGCTTTTAAATGTGTTGTTCTTTGAAAAGAAGTGCTCCAAGAATCCATACCTTCAAATAACCTGAACCACGTAACCTTCACTTTCAGTTCACTTGAACAAAAGCAGAGGCTGAAAGGATCTGTTGTGGAGGTGAAAGAAGGGTTTTGGTGCAAATTATGTTATTTAGGAAGGAAGGTCTATACAAAAGGTTCCTAATTATGCCATACATGCATGAATATGTTCTTAAACTGAATCACCTGAGTGTTTTCCTACCTACCCTATGGCTTAAATCTATAAATTTTGACACCAGCTAGTTCTGCTCCGTTTCCTTCACCCTGTGTCGGTTCTTGCCCTGTGTTTTGGGCAGCAGTGGGTGGCTGCTGTTGCTATTGCATGTGGAACAGGCTGCCAAATACATTGCTCCAGAAAGTATCCACACCACTGCCCACCCTGGCCTTCCTGACCACAGAAACAGGCCCATCCCTGACAGCTGGGTCAGAATAACAGGTTTGCTTTGTTGTCCTGCTCCACCTCAGTGGTGGAGCACAGAACTGCCCCACAGGCAGCCCTTAACAACACCACTCACCTGTTGAGCATGCCTTACGATGTCTTTGGTATTTCCTGGCTCTTCTTTTGGTACAGGGTACCACCCTTGTACTTATCTCTCTTTCTTCATCCCAATCACTTTCCAAAAAACAGCCTGCCCTGCCTTATTTTTACCAGTTTGCTCCATCTGTACTCAAATATTTATTTCTAATACCATTACCAAGGTAAACTGGGCCTTGTAGGGTGCTAATGACACAGTTACTGATGTGCAAGGTATGTCATCTATATATACGTGGTAATGCATGGCAAGTTGCAAGGGCTCCAGTTCTCCCCTCTTATTATTCGTGGAGGCTGAATGTTTCTTACCCAACTCCCCTTCATTGCCTGTGAGATCCAACCCTCCTTCTCGACACTTTCTGTAACTTTTACTAGCTCTTCTCTACTGTCATTTGTGTTAATTGCTATGTTCAGCAATTTCTTATGTCATACCCAGAACTGACCAGGGCTCCAACAATAACTGATCCCATAGGTAGACAGCATGGGCCTGAGCCAGAGCGCAATTTGAAGAGTCAAACTATTGAGCTAGGTTCAGGACCAACCAGGAAACACAGAGTAAGGCCTTTATGGTTTGCAAATTTTCTGGTGGCTGAGAAAAATGTGCATAAACAATTAGTGCTTGTTTCCTAAATGCTACTAAGTCTTCATGACCCATTATTATGTGTTGTCATGGATAGCTGAGAGAACATACAAGTATAACACAGTGTTGTAGGAACAGCATCCTAATTAACCAAAATGAAAATTTCAGTTAGTTGAGAAGAAATCAAATGATGCCAGCTAGGTATTCAACAGCACACCAAAACTAGAAAATCATGGGTGGGAACCATTAGTCCACATTATAGCTAAAAACCCTTTATATACATGCCAATGTCTTGCCAGGATTTTTTTTGAGACAGCCATTCTTCACCAATACACTGGTCTAACCCAAGGGCTACCTTGCTAGCAAAGGTCATCAATCCAGGAGTTACATCATCTTTGTACAGATTAGGTTTTTGAGTACTTGCTGATTGACCAGTTCATCTGGTTGTTCGCTGACTGCTTCCTATATCCTGGTCAGTTCATCTGGAAAATAGAGGCAACATATATCTACTTTGCAGTTATACAATGATGTTTAAAAACTGTGTTGAATGTTAAAATGGCTGTCAGTTAATTAAGCTAGGAAAAAATGTTTTTCTTCCTTAATTCCACTGTGGGCAAGTCAAGGTTGGTTTCTCCGCCTTTTCATCTTGAAGTATTACGGTTGAGGATGTCATCCAACTGCATACCAATGTTTTGATGCCATCCTCCACTGTTTTGAATCACATTTTTTCCAGAAATGTGTTTTCCATCTCTGTCCTGTGATTCAGAGGTGGTGTTCTCATGTCGCCACTGTCCTATATCCTAGCATCTTTGAACCCTATTCCTGCACTGTAGCTGTGTTGGGAGAGATCTACATTATAGCTTCTGCCAATTTATAGCATCATGTGTCTGTTTGCATCCTGTCCATCATTCACAGGAATATTATCTTTCCAGTCAAAGTATTTATTTTATTCAGGTATTCCACACAAAGCATTTCTTCAGGAAATGCCCAAAGGAAAATTCATTTGGTTTCATTGGGAAAATAATTATTTCAGACCTGGTGGCTTATTAAAATTCTATCCAAAGAAAGAATGTCAAATATACTTTTAAGGAACACTATTAACATTGTCAGTATTCTTAAGAAAGAGGAAGAGATATTTTATTGGGAAAATGAGATATTTTATTACTTACAGATTGTTACAATGTAGCAATGGAATACTATGGAAGTTTCCAGTAATTTATGCCTTTTTTTGGCATTCAAATTCTGGTGCTACTAATCTGGAAGTCATCTAAGCTAAATGGAACTTGATATATTTTTGGTTTGGTTTGTCTGATGTGGTTGCCTGAAAGAAGAAATGATTACTGCATTACCCTTCAATCTTGTATCTTATTTTTCAAAGTTAATAAATCACTTGAAATTTGGAGTGGAAATATTAGCATTGTTTTACATATATTTTAAGCAGCAACACCTTATTCCCTCAATGCACTTTGTGATAGTTCCTTTCATCAGCTCTTGAAACTCTTGGTAACTCACAGTTGTTTCTGCAAGAAACTGATGAAGGTGTGAAATTTATAAGAAAAAGGAAAGTTCTGAGCTAGCATCTCCCAGAGATGGAGGAGGACATTCTTCCTCTAATTAAATGTATCCTCAGCCCATATGATGTAAACCAATTAATATTTTTTTCTCACTGACCAACTCCACTCTTTTTGCATGTTAAGGAGGCTTTGACATCCCCAACTAATTAATTTTTCTGTTTTTCCCCCAAAGCTCATTTTTATTTGAACTTGCTATTGACCTCCACTTCTGATCATCATGACCCTGGTGTCTTTATTCAAAATTAGTACTGAAAAAAAAAAAAGACATAGCAGGAAAAAGGGTTCATCAAGAAGACTAATTATTTACTATAACTGCACAATATCAATACTTAGTACACAAAATGTAATGCATTAATTAAATTCTTCATCAAATGAACCTATCTGTGTTAGGTCCAGCATTTCTGTTACAGTATCTAAAGGTACAAAACACAGCTGATGTACTTTAAGGACTGATTCCATATGAATTTGTATGTACATAGCATTTCTAGAGATCTTGGCTTAGAAATCGCATCTAATGTAAACCAGCTCAAATTAACTTATATCAGTAAAACTGCAACCAGTTGCACCATGTCTGAATACACACCCAGTTTCTCCAAAATGGTTTCTTACATTTAAAAATATAAATTATTTAAGTTGGGAATTAAATTACCTGATTTGCTACATACTTAGTTATAACATAGGTTGTGGCTACCTTCCCAGTTATATATAAATAGAGGTAATGCATGTCCATTTCTTTACTGGGGCTTAGAAGCACATATTAAAAAAAAAGAGTTTTCTTGGCTATAGGGCTATCTGAAATTTACCAGCATCTTCATTCCATGTTTTCTGGTTTTTGTGTGGTTTTTCCTGCTGCATGGTCTCCTGCTGGTGGGTCACACTATCTTGCTTTACTTGTTTATTTATCACATGTGGCTGGAGCTGGCACCAGGGCTTCTTTCCTTTGCGAGTCAGTAACTGGAGGTATTCAACAACAAAAGAGCCTTCTCTGAACGAAAGCATTGTTTATTTAAGCACTGAGAACAAAGTATAAGCTGGAAAAAAGGCATTTCAAAACAACCAACAGTGTAAACATATGTCTATTTTACATAAACTCCTTGAGAAGATGTTACAGCCTGCTCAGCAGGCCTGTTTTGTTTGGACACCCTCAGGAGATCATTGAACATCAGTCTGGTTTCCTGCTACTGAACAACCATTACAGAACTCTTGAGACTGTGCCCTTTTTAAAACTGCTACAGCCCTGTAGATTTCTGAGTATCCAGTTCTAGCTTGTACAAACATTTACTCTCAGCAACCCTCAAGCATTTGGAAAAACAGTAGCTTAGACTGAGCTTTGAGCCTCTCTGTTTTGTTTTTGTTTTTTATGTTTCTTCCTTGTCCTTGCTACCCACTTAGGAAATAATTAAGACACAGCTAATTATGGGCATACTAGTGACTTGGTCAAGGTTAGTCCTAAGCATAGCCCAAGCTCTAAAGCAGCTTCTCTTCTTCTATACATTTGGTTTTTTTTTTTTTTTTTGCGG
>VZTL01021730.1:5424-31161 GCA_013400535.1 Scopus umbretta
GGGCGGGGGCGGGGGTGTGAGGCAGGAAGGTGAGCGAGAGGCTGTTGTGCTCAGCTGCCGACAGGGGCTAAACCACAACACCTGTAACAATGACATACAAATTCTACCATCACCCCAGAAATTTTTCTTCTGCAGTCTCTGAACACCTTCTGATTTTGTAGTTCACTGGAAAATGGCCCACGCCCTGTGAAACCTTAGGCAGTGGGTGCTAGAATATCAGCACCATATGAATAGTGTACCTATAGTGATGGACTATAAATTGCCTGGCGCCTGTTGTATCTCTCACGCTGTTTTTTCTGCTACATGTTAAGTCTGTTAGGTTTATACTTAAGTTGAAAATCATCTAATATCTGGAATCAGTGAGGCTCCTGGAGGGACATCTAGCAATTCATTTTAATAGTCTGCTGCAGCAGCAGTATTTCTGGTTGTCTTTTGATAGCTTACTGTATTAAGATGTCAAGCAACTTAGTGATATGTTTTTGTAACAAGGAGACAGCAGTTTGCTTTTGCATTTCAACCCCTCCAAATTTTTAATCGTGAGCCCCCTACCAGTAAATGAGTTAAACTGATTATAGTGAGTACTTGAATAATAGCGAGAACTTCATAATTAGAAAATCATGCTATTGATCTTGTTATGAACTGTTTTCATTAGAAATGTCTAGAAATTACCATTCCCCTGAAAATACTTCATAAAAATAGAGACATGTTTAATTAATTCTACTGCAAGGACAAACTTAGCAATTTGTTTTAAAATCTGAAACAAACTCCAAATTGAGTCTTCAGTCTTTTTATTTATTTTAGTGATGCAGAACAAGAGCTGAGCATTAAAATAAACAAGAAATATCAAAAACAACTTTATAAAAATGGAGCTTCTACATACATTAATCCACAAAGAGAAGTTATTTCTTTCACAAAATGAGAATTTGTATTGCGTTTGCATGGCAAGGGGGGAGGCCTACAGAGGTGGCTTCTGTGAGAAGAAGATGCTAGAATCTTCCCCCATGCCTGGCCAATGCCAACTGCCTCCAAGACAGATCCACTGCTAGCAAAGGCTGAACCAATCAGCAATGGTGTTAATACCTCTGTGGTAACAAATTTAAGAAGGGGGGGGGAAAAAATGAGGGACACAAGCTGCAGCTGGAGTGAGAATATGTGAGAGGAACAACTCTGCAAACACCAAGGTCAGTGAAGCAAAAGAGGGAGGAGGTGCTCCAGGCGCCAGAGCAGAGATTCCCCTGCGGCCCATGGTGAAGACCATGGTGAGGCAGGCTGTCCCCCTGCAGCCCATGGAGATTAACAGTTCAGCAGATATCTACCAGCAGCCCATGCAGTCATCTTGCCGGAGCAGGTGGATGCACCTGAAGGAGGCTGTAACCCTGTGGGAAACCAATGCTGGAGTAGACTCCTGGCAAGACCTGTGGACCCATGGAGATAGAGGAGCCCACGCTGGAGCAGGTTTGCTGGCAGGACTTGTGACCCTGTGGGGGACCCACACCGAGGTAGTCTGCTCCTGAAGGACTGTACCCCATGGAAGGGACGCATATTGGAGCAGTTTGTGAAGAACTGTAGCTTGTGGGAAAGACTCACATTGGAGAAGTTCATGAAGGACTGTCTCCCATGGGAGGGATCCCATGCTGGAGTGGGGGAAGAGTGTGAGGAGTCCTCCCCTGAGGAGGAAGGAGCAGCAGAGGCAACATGTGATGAACTGACCACAACCCCTATTCCCAATCCCCCTGTGCCATTTGGGAGAGGAGGTACAGAAAATTGGGAGTGAAGTTGAGTCCAGGAAGAAGGGATGGATGGGGGGAAGGTGTTTGAACATTTGGTTTTATTTCTTCTTACCCTACTCTGTTCTGACTGGTAATAAATTAAATGATTTTCCTCAAGTCTGTTTTACCTGTGAAGGTAATTGCTGGGTGATCTCCCTGTCCTTATCTTGACCTATGAGCTTTCTTTGTTATATTTTCTCTCCCCTGTCCAGCTGAGAAGGGGAGTGATAGAGCAGCTTTGGTAGGTACTTGGCATCCAGCCAGGGTCAACCCACTACAGAATTACAGCCAAAGTCTTCTGTGGCTTTTATCTTGTATGGCAGCTACAGGAAACCAAATTTTTTTTTTTTTAAAGAAAGATTTTAAAGATAATATATTGACCTTTCTTTTTTCTTTCTTTTCTTCAAAACTCTAAAGCAGAACATAATAAAGAAGTCTAATTTTAGCTTTTACCATGAGGTCATAGTGTGACTCTTTTATCTCCTACTTTCCTTTGCTTTTGTGGAGTGAAGCTTGATATGAGATATATTAATACTACAAATATATAGATTTAACTCCCCAGCTGCATAGGACACAACTTCCTAATGTCCATATTCTTTGCACAAACATGAATCTTTCAGCTTTAATTTTGAGACAGCTAAAGGAGAAAGGGTAGAAAAAGGTAGTAGCAAAAATCAATTATATGGACTTTCTAATTATAGATTTCAGGTGGATAGTGTCTGAGAATAACAAGCAATGAATGGCTCAGCTCATTTTTTTGATATATTGGGTATTCTAATGCATATCTCACCAAATGTTATGAACTACAGATGACTTCTGAGGAGGATCTTAAGGATCCTCCTCATCCTATGGAGGCATCCAGAACATACACACCTGTGGCTGAGCTATATTTAAAGGCTCTTTTTACAGTCAGAGGAGTTTAATGCATTGTTAGGATAATATTAATCTCATTTTAATGTACACCTGAGAAAGTCAGAAAAATTACCTATTTCTTTCTTTGAACTATAAAGGAAGTCAAATGCTGATTGTAAACATTAGCAGAGATAGTGACTCCTAGTGTTGCTTTCAGGCTGAGGTGAATTTTGGTAGCTTACAGGGCATATGAGTGAAAACTGGCCAAGGCTGCAATGAGTCAGCAAAGAGCAGCATAGAAGAGGTTTGAATGTCCTGGTCAAGAAAAACACAGGCCCAGCCCATAAAGTTCCACTGGACCAGGCTGGGGTGCCATGGTGGCATTTTCCAAGGAGGAGGTGTCTTGGCAGCTCCAGAGGCTTACAGCAGGGGTACAGCTTGAGACCCTGAAGCTGTGGTAGGGCAAAGCCCAAGGCTTCCTGCAGGATGAGTCCTGCTGCAAGCACCATGTCACAGCTGTGCAACACTGCCCAGACACCACCACCCTAAGAGGACCCTCTGGCATGGCTAGCTGAGCACCCAAGACCCATATGTGTCTGATTTTCTGTGCCTCAGAGTGAGTGTTTTCCCCTGAATTGGGCACATCTTTTCCATGTGCTTCAGTTGGTTACCTTAAAATTAAGTGGAGTGTAGTTTGTGATTGACTGTTTACTTCTTTGGGTAACACCAACATCACCCTGGAGACTACACACTGACTGAAAAGCACTCAAAATAACCCCTTGTAACTTTAGAGATACTGTCAGTTTCCAAGGGGGGTGGAGATGGGGGGGCAGGGTGGGGAAGAGAGAGAAAATAGATAGAAATAAATTAATGGAGAATTGGGAACTCTGCCCAAAGATCTTTACGTTGCTGAACATCTTCAAACTCAATAAATTCAATTCAAATGGAGGACTTGAAGCAACATACACTGTGGGGAACAGCATGCTTGTAATACACCATCCACTATGTTGCTGTGGGAAAGAATCAGTTACACCATCCAAAAGAACAGCTGTGGCTACAAAAATATTGGTAAACTAAACAGCAGTGGAGCATAATCCTGGATGTTGGGAATCAGCTGTCTGTACTGTTAACCTGCAAGAATGGTCCATGGACAGGTTTCAGTCTACACCAAGTAGCTTTCCCACCCCAGTTTGTCATGGTTGGAGTGACCATTCCCAGCAGACAGTTTGTGTGCTCTACATTGTGCTCTCAGATCTAAGGAAGTTTATTATTCATGATGGGCCATTCTGTGCCTCACTTCCTGGGCATGATTAATTCATTACTATGGATACAGCCCATGAGTCTGCGTATCCTAAATGTAAACTGCCACTTTTACTAGCAGTGACTGTCTGAGAGATTACTGTCTCTGGTTATCACAATTACTGTGCATGATTAACCAGCATGATTACAATTACTCTGCTCCTTTTCCTTAATGAAGCCTAACTTCAGGCGTGGTCATGCTGCCTGTTTAATATTAGCCACACAAACCCACTTTTAAACTATTTTAATAAAAATTACATTTTCTCTTTCCCAACATGCAGCAGTAAAAACAATAACATTTTACAAACTTCAGACATCTTTGATAGTGTCAAACTATGCTAGATTTACTGGCAGTTGGTTAGACATTGCCTTAAGGCACTGTTCTGCATTTGAGTCAGTGCATAAAGTACTAAACTTTCAAGAAACTGCTGAAAAAGTACTTTGAGTGAGTCCCACTGCCCCACTTGAACCCACCTCCTGCTCTAGGACTGCAGATATAATTTACCATTGTCTTGCCCCTTTTCCTTTAGATACTGATAAGTACACCTTATTGCTTTCTACAACTTCCNAGTAGGCTACCATCTTATTAGGGATGTCTCTCTCCCACTCCTGGTTCTTCCTCTGTGTCTTGTAGGTGGCAGTAATCACTGCAGAATATTTTGATTCCTCATTTGCAGTACATCAGGACTAGTCATACATCAGACCAAAATGTTATCTGACAAACATTATTTTTCTGTATTTATTATTTCATTGATAGATACAATCATTCTAAGAAGAGACAACTGAATAAACAACACCTTTATTTTTCTTTTTTTAAATAGCTTTATAGTTATGGTAATTTTCCACCCTGAATAGTGATGGTATCCCCACAGTAAACCAATAACTGTTTCTGTCCAGAGTACAGCTGTTGTGCATAAGATTTGGGAACTTAACAGTGTGATGTTTTAAGATTTCTTTTTTAGAAGAAAGTATATATTTATTAAGAGGAAGGATCACCATAACTATGAATATTCAAATCACATACTGCAAAAACTTAATTATAGTAAATGGCACTCCAGTTATTGGTAAAGAAATAAGAAAGCAAGAAAAAAACCCTTTCACATAAAATCAGTAGTGGTAACAAGGCACCTAGACTTCACAAAGTCTCTCATATATGTCCACCAAAGTGTAATAGAAATCTTTGGGATGTCATTTTCAAGTTCTGTCTGGAGTGTCAACATAGTACAATGCTGAAAAGATATCCAAAGCCACTCTTTCAGAGCAAGAAATCCATGACAACCAATTGTTCCAGCTACTATGATTACAATGCCCCTTGTAACTCTGCCTGTCATTATACAGAACTATGTATATATTTTCTCTCATACAAAAACATACAAATATTCACACTCAGGCTTTTGCAACTCATTTGCAAATCATAATTTTAAGTAGCCCAAAGCGAATTTGAATCAACTCAGTGACTAATGCCTGAATAAAGACAAACAATAGCTTCCAAAATAACAAATGACTGGATATATAATGATCCTTTTAAATTCCTAGTGTCCTCTGATATTGCCATTTCATTCTTCTAGTAACATATACAGATGGTGCTTCGCTATGTGTTATTCCCACTGTGGTATCTTTTATTATCTTATGCAAGCTGGCAAGTGAAGGAGCCTTAGATCTCCTCGGTTCTTCATTCAGATAATCAGGAAATTTTCAAAGAAAGGGTTCAAAAATTTAATATCTTCCAAAGCCTGTAACACAAAGATAAAATGCACAGATCATTTAAAACATTATTGTTTCTCTTAGCCTTCTGCAGACCTTACTATCTCCAAATTTAAACTACATATATCTTTAGTAATATTATTTTTACTGTGCCGGTGTATCACAGGATGATCTTGACCAGCTGAAACCCATTAAAGAAGAAGATCAGTTAGCCGATCTGGAAAATATATAGGAAAAAAGAAATCTAAAAAGCTGACTGTAATGTAAGAAAAAAAAGAAATTGACCTATTCATGACTGAAGAAGGAATATTATACATCAAGTCACACTGAATGTTCTGAAGCAGTAGAGTGGCTGCCCAGAGCAGCTGTGGGACCTCCCGTCCTTGGAGACTTTCAAAATTCAACTAGACCCCAGGCAACCTGATATAGCTCTAGTGATAGGACTGCTTTGAGGAAGAGGTTAACATACATGACTTTCAAAAATCCATTCCAGCCTAAATTATCCTGTAATGAGCAATAAACTCTTTGCTAGAAAGTAATGTTGATATTCCATCATCTTACCTTTATTTCCACATTTTGTCTTCTTAAGAGTGTTCAAAGAAGTTTGATATCAAAGAAGCTGAACTCTGGTCATTGACTAATCCTTACTAAAAGTAATTTGGAAGGTATCAGCAGAGATAATGCCTTCTTTTGAATATTTTGAAAGGTGGCTATAAACAGTAATATTTTCTGTAAAAAAAAAATCCAAACCCAACAGTATAAGTAGAAATAAAATATAGCTTTGGCTGTCAATTTGTCCCACAGGGTAAATTATGAACAACTTGTCAACACTAAATTATCATTTCTGACAACCAATGACAATTCCCTTAAGACACAGAATATATCTTTAAAGTTTATGACATTAGTTTTCCATACTTTCTTCTTGACACAAGAGCACTAAACATGACATCAGTCACAAAAACAGCATCCTGTGCCCTGGGAAAGAACAGAAGTGTCCAGGAATTTGACAGATTCATTAACATTAGCACCTGTTGTCAACATATATTTTTGTCTTTAAAGTATATAAAATTTCTCAGCTTAAACTCTTGCACAAAAATTAATTAGCAAAATATTGTAACTGAGTGTTGAACTGATGAAATAATCTATTTTTGTAAAACTTAAATTTCTTACAAAATCAAAGAAACTAGTTCATGATGCTCAGCACTGTTCATTCAACAACAGAAAAATTTATTTCAGCTTTCGTGGAAAAACTTTGATCATTTTACCTGAGCAGTAAAAGATGGATTAGAATAAAGGAAACAATATGCAAAATTGTCATGGTTTAACCTCAGCCCCCAACAAAGATCCATACAGACACTTGCTCATTCCCGTCACAGTGGGATCAGGGAGAGAATTGGAAGAGTAAGAGTGAGGAAAGTCATTGGTTAAGACAGTTTAATAAGTAAAGCAAAAGCCGAGCATGCAAGCAAAGCAAAACAAGGAATTAATTCACTATTTCCCATTGACAGGCAGGTGTTCAGCCATCTGCTGGAAATCAGGGTTCCATTATGCTCCATCACACCTGGGAAGACAAAACGCCATCATTCTGAATGTCCCCCCACTTCCTTCTTCCCCCAGCTTTTATTGCTGAGCCTGACATCATGTGGATATCTTCTGGGATATCTTTTTGGTCTGTTGGGGTCAGCTGTCCCAGCTGTGTCCACTCCCAGCCTCTTATGCATCCCCAGCCTACTTGCTGGTGGAGCGGTGTGAGATGCAGAAAAGGCCTTGGCTCTGTGTAAGCACTGCTCAGCAATAATGAAAACATCCCTGTATTATCAACACTGTTTTGATCACAGATCCAAAACGTAGCCCTATACTAGCAACTATGAAGAAAATTAACTCTATCCCAGCTGAAACCAGGACAAAAAGCATTTTCTCATTTTCTTTTACAATCAAGAGGTTGTCATTATGACACTGCATTTTTCATCCTATATTGTTCAAAGTTTGCTTTGCTACATTAGCATTGAGGTCACTGAGACTTTGTACCAAGAAGAAATCAAACTAGAACTTGAGGGTACCTGCTCATAAGAAGTAGATAATGTTACAGTCAGGGAAAAGCAACGAACAAAATTGTTGAAGGTAATTGGAAGAAAAGATTCTTTCTGGTCTGTGAAGCATTTGTTAAAATCTTTATTAAAATAATACTGAAATAAGAATAAAAGTGAGCTCAGGAGTAGACTCAAGGCAGCTGTTTCAAGTACACCAGTCACTCAGCATTTATAGCTTAATCCTAAATATCCCTGTGGAGTTTGTCTCTCTCATGCATTTCTCCAGAGAACATAAATATTTTCCAAAAGGATGGTGACAAAATCCAAACTGCAAACTGAAAATGTTTGGTAAAAAAAATGTTAAATGAGCAAAACATTTTTTCCCTGGGGTTTTCTCTTTCTCAGTATTCCAAAAAATATTTCAGTCTGTGGCTTGAGAACTGGTGGGTAAAGTTCAGATCAGAGAGGCTTTGTCACAAAGACCAACAGTATTTTCAACTTCCAATTCTTTCTCTGTAACACAGAAAATACTTTTATCTCCCCACCATTTCCAACACTTCCCCACTGAAGGGGCCAGAGTGTACCTCCTAGAATGCCTAATGATGTGGGAAGGAGAAAAGCATTATTTTCTCTCAGTGTTTATTTTTTCCTGGGATCTCCATTAACAGAGAATGTCTTGATCTATGTTCACATTAGGGTAATAATTCAGTTCCTGAACTTGAATTAAAGCTCAAACTATTGCCTACCCACACTGACTACATTTTGACTTATATTTGCTGTGATGATGATCCTGGTCCTCCTGGTCCTTCTATATTCTGAATTTCTGAGATCATGTGATTTTGTGAAACATTCCTCATGAGTATACTTTAAATTCATTTCAACTGATGGATAATATAGCTTCTCCTGATTTATGTTATTTGCCCAAAACCTAGAATCTCATTCTATTTAAATGTAGTCTTTTCAGACAATACTGTTCACATTGTTTCTGTAATGGTCTGCATCCTAAAAACACCCAACAGATTAATGGACTGCTGTTACATATATTGTTACCTGAATATTAAAAAAAAAAAAAAAGACCTGGGCCAAAATTTTGAATATTTTATTGATATTTACTAGTTTTGGGTTTTGTTTTTTTTTTTCCATTTTAACAAATCTCTCTCTCTCTTTTTTTCCCGCCCCCCTGTAGAAAAACTCCTCCAAAAAGAAGCCCATGATATTTTCCATAGAGCCTTTTCATTGAATCCATGGAGACAGATTCACTTACTGGTCAGAGTAGTCCAGTAGGATACTGACACAGGGAGAAATTTAGTAGAATTTTGAAGGCTGTTACCTTTGTTTCTCTGTCTGTGTTGTTCAATTTGATTTCCATTATTTGATGCTATTACCTTCTAATGTATCTTCCCCACATACAGCATGACAAACTTTTCAACATCAGTGCCAAACCTATCAGCTCACTAAACAATGGTTCTTGGTTGATAAAGTGTAATTAAAGTCTGATCAGAGATAATTATTATGGTGGCTGAATCAGCTTAGGAACTAGACAGAGGAAAACCAGGTTATTTGAAAGAAATAGGGGAAAAAAAAACCCAAGCCCTCAGTACTTCAAATAAGAAAATATAACTAGAACACATCTTGGAGTTCAAAGAATACAAAGTTATTTTTCTGAACTGGTTACAGAAAGGTCACAAAAGAAGAAGCTCCATTTTTTATTCTGTTGTTATTCTAACCAAGAAGTGCTGTTAATACTCACTAATTAACAGGATCTTTGAAAAGCTACCTCTGATTCATATTTTAATACCAAAAAATGGTTTACAGTTACAGAAAACAGTGGTTCTAAAGTACAAAGGTAAACTTTGATAACATTTGAGTTAAAAGAAGTTGATAAATTTTGGCAAAAAATATCTGCAGGAAAACTTTGCATAACTAAACCTGTGGTAATAATATAATTAATTTACAAAGTATTAAGGCAAGGATAATAAACACATTTTTTCATGTTGAAAACAACCAATGGTCAGTGGAGTTTGTTTAGAATGTGAGAGACAGATCAAGTCTTTGCTCTGCCGGTAGTGTAATGGCTTTGAACCATCTGAATATTGAAAGTGGTAGCCATTTCCAAGTGAGTTGCTGTCCTGGGGTGAACAGGGTTCATTTCAAGACTTGACATGTTTTACTTAATAGAATTTGTGGTTTTTTTATTTACCTGCAATGTGGCTCTTCTCCTTCTTTTATTGATTTCTTTTCTCAAGATCTGTTGTATTAATCCACATGTACCCCAATCCTGCTACTATTGGATCACTACCTCTTCTGATATATGTTGCTCTCTAATGAAGTCAGCTGTGTTCTTAATGTTTTCTTTTAATGTGATGTTTTATTATCTACTAAAGCTTGCCTTCACAGAACCTCAACGAGAAGGCTAGGAATTTAACTCTCTGTTGTATTCTTGTATATTTTCATTATTTTAACCGTAAATACCTCATATAATGAGGTTTCAATAAAGTCTGAATTCCTGGTATTATGTGTTATTTATTTTATTACAAAAATAATTACAGGTTTCAAGCTGCTTAGCCTAAGAAGTAACCTGCGTCCACACTGTGAATATCTAATGAAATCATCTTCTAATGAAAAGGATTCAGTGCCTCCATATTGTCCACTTGCCAAATTGTCCAGAAACACCTATGTGACCCCAACGTGTTCCAGGACCTATTCACTCAAGTAGATAAGAATTCAGTCTGAAGACCTTCAAAGATCTTTATCTCTCTCCATTGACCATACCAGAAATTCAGGTCCCACTACAATAAGGAGGATTTCATCACATAACTAAAATTTTGAAACCTCCCAGAACCAGAAGTGAGTATGACTTATAACACCTGCATCATGTCTACCAGCTGTTTGAAGATGTCTCTGCTTACTTAGGGTGTCCCAAATGATTCCAGATACCTATATTAAGATGACTGACTGGGCTCTGGATGTTGTGATTTTGAGCTGAGTCCCACTCAGGATTCCACTCTAATATTTTTACATTTCTTAATTAGAAAAAAAAGAAATTATATCAAGAATATGTCTTAAAGGTTAAAACTCAAAAAGCAAATGTAACAAATGAAAGTACATTAATTTATTGACTCTTTTTCTCTAGCTTGGATTTGATACCTTTAGCATTTATTATATTCTTCTTTCTAATTTATGAAAGACATGATAAATCAAGCTAAGGAATTAATGAGTAGTTTTACATCATAAAAATTGAAGAGATGCTTTTAAAAGTGATATAGAAAAATATATGCTTGTTAAAAGAATAATAAATATGTAGTTTTAGTAAATTCCTGGCAGTGTCAGATGCATTTGGAAGAAATAAAGAGTTTGGAAGACCTAATGGGCAAAACTGATAGGGTAGGCAGATAAGCCTACACTGGTAATAGGATATAGAATCTTTATGTCATAAATACAAATCTGGAAACAATTAAAAGACTTAGCCAAAGGAAAGGTTATTTGGTGCCCACCTTTAAAGTTAAATGGAAATTGATTGGGTAAACCACAATGTGGACAGATCATTAGGGAAAAGCATCACTCTTCCAACTCAAAGGAAGTCCCACTGCACAGGGAAGTGTAGAAATCTATTCCATAATTGTTTTGTATCTTGAATCTGTCAGTTAGCACAGGTAAGGACTTCCAAGGGGATTAAGAAGAAAGTTTTCCCATAATAATACCATCTAACAAAGTATTTGTTTATGCAGCACATGTTGGATGCAGCCACACAACTGCATAACCCCTTACTGAGATCATAGTTGCACCTGATGAAGTGTCTTGTCCTTGTGATAAACATAGCAACAAAACTGCAACAGATTAGTGAGGGACAAAAGGAAAAAGTATTCTGATATGAAACAAAAAGGCATACCTTGTTTACATTTGTGGCTGCTTCTTATTTCTCAAATCAATGTATTCCTTCTTATTTTACACATCTGAGAAAGCTGGCTGCAAGCATACAAGTTTTCAAAGGCAAAAATGAAAGATACCCACTAAGAACAAAACAAAACAGGCGATTAGTGTCTGAAGCTTTAAAACATCCACCTCTCTGCTGATGCATTTGCCCATAATTATCTCATTCAAATTCAGCAGTTATTTCCTTATGTGCAAAAGCTTTATTAATGCAGACAGATCATAGTGTAACATGCCTTCACTTTTTAACAGAATCATTTCTGATTACTTTTTAGTACTTAGCACTTTATAGACTACATTGTGCAAAGGAGTCAGGGAAGAAAGTAAAAAACTTGTTGCAGAAAAGGAGTAATGTACATCTGTGGAAGAGAAGAACTGCCTATATAAACCCAGTGTACTCAAATATTGGACCAACCTGAAGCCCTTACTACAGAAATGCTCAGGGCCATTGCTCTATTAATGTTCTCTGAAAGGCCACTTTGTTGCTGTAAATCAGGCTGGGGAAGACTATGTAGTTCTACACTACAGGTCTTTATCCAGCCAAAGCAGGTTCATTCTGTACCAGTATTCAGGGCACTATGGCCACAAGCACAAACACTCCCACTCAGATCAAAATAAACATCACCAAATCATTATTTTTCTACATTACAAATACAGCTTAAATTCACCAGGCAGCTCTACAAAGAAAAGGTTGTTTGAACCCTGTCATTATTTACTAGCATATTACTGAAATTTCTGAGACAAGGACTGTATCTCTGGGTTAACAACCAGAAGATGTTACCCAATACCTCTACCTGGCTCTTACTCATATCCTCTGACTGCACCTGAAAACAGATATGAGGATTAATATCTGTCTCTTTCACCCCCAAATTTCTTCAATAAGGGTTCACTTTAACCTTCCTTCAACATTTACCTTTCATCTGGCTACCTACCTCTGTATATTCTCCCTAGGAGGATTATATCCTGATTTGTGTTATTCAAGAATTGGCCAATCACTGCAGGCCATGGTGGAGAAGCAAGTGGGGAGTACATTAAAGCTGAGATGTTTATGGAGATAAATATTTTCATAAACTCAATGAACTGTGGGAAAGAAGGACTTGCTGAGAAAAGTCCTCCACTAGGGCACGAAATCACAATACAAGACATCATTGGATGTTTCAAATTCTTGACAGGAATGAAAGGTGGTGGTTTTGTCAAAGACAAAAACAATTGACTCCCTTGTAAAACAGCCCATACAGTGTCTCATAGGCAGAATCCAAGAAACAATAGTCTCAAAACCTTGGTGCCTTGTAATATCCAGAAGGCAAAAACATAATAGAAGACTGGGTTTCCTGATCCCCTCCAAAATCTTATATTTAAAGAGGAAACATACCTAGACTCCCTTTTTCCTGTGAGTCTCATGAAAGACTGGTGACATAAAATCTCTCTGCTGATGATCCTTCACTGGTGTTCTCTGAATTAATTGTGGCCAAATATCAATAGCATTTCCTTCTGAACACTGAATCACAAAACCAAAAGCTACATATTTCTCTGTCCTTTCACACCAACCTCCAACTTAACACTGAGAATTTTCTGCACAGGCAACTTAGCCCATTGAATAGGATAGATAAAAAAAACACTGGGGTATCTGTCGTAAAAACAGGAAAATCCAAAGAATAAGCAATTTGTCCAAAACCTCTTAAAAAAAATTGTTTGCTTTATAGGATTTTTTTCCCCTGATTTCCTGTACCCACCTAGAACAATAACATTCAAAAGCAAAGAGATATTTTTAGTGCCAAAGCTGCACAAGAAAGAAGAGAAGGAGGTGCCCTTGTGTACATTCTATGGGACTATTAAAATAATTTACTCCCAGATAGTAAATCCAACTTTACTTAAGGCTTTAAACTTTCAGTTTCCTTTTCTGACTTTTTTCCTGCTTCTACTGAGAACTAGTGATTAACCAGAGTTAGAACTTTCTGGATTTTTGTAAAATGACAAACATACCACAGAGAACAGGGTAGCACTGAGAACAAACTCATGGGCTCTATTTTCTGGCAATGATTGAACAGCAAGATCATCATTAACATTAAGGGCTCTGAGTTTGTGCCTACAGAAATCAATGAATACGTTGCTGAGCCACTGAACTGTAAAAGTAATGAAGCATCGGCTTCAGTGGAAAGACTAAAGAAAAAACAAAAAATATTTATTCTGGATATACCTGAAATGTTTCATTGAACTTAAAATGCTTTTTATTTTATTTAACTTTAACACACTAAAAATATATTTCAGGGTGAAAGAAATCAAATTAATCATTTTTACATGTTTTTATTTTCTATTAATTTAATCTTGTAAACCGATTTATATTTTTTTTTAATCTGACCTGATTTTACTTTTTTTTTTTTTTTTTTAATCCCACTTCCCTCTGGAACTATATCTTTTTACCCATTTCATTATTATTTCACACAGTTCTATTTAGCGAGGCAGTATATCTGCAGGTTGGTTGAGTCATGTATCTCTAAAATAACTGTTACAAGTTACAAGTTACAAGTAGGCATCAGCTCCAGACTGATACCTAAGTGTATGTGCCTACATGTATGAAAGTCTAACCTAGTTATATATTCAGCTGATTAAAAAAGAAACTCACTTACTATGCTCCACCGGGCCTCTAGCTACTAATGTAAGTAAGCTCAGGTTATCCACAATTTTTATGTCATATCTTCCAGAAATTCATGTGAATTCCTCAGATGCCATAAGACTTTTCAAAGGGCGCTAGGTAACTCTGGGGGGCAGATGAATTGACCTTTAGGTGTCTCCTTCAGAATGAGTTGACTTGTGGTCTACCAAACATGACTCCACTGACTGATGTATCTAGGTCTCCAATGACAGTACCAGGAGCGTTGACAATTAGCATATGTGTACATCTACATTTAGACACATAAATGCAGATGCCAGGCTAGAGATGAAGCCCACTTTTACTGTCTGTTTGAAACTCCAGTCCAAGAAAGGATAGAAACAACCTTTTATTTCACTGGAAATTCTGTGATTTTACATTTGTCATTACAAAATGAGACTAAGAAGTTTGTGTTTGCTTCTTTCCTATAAAACAGTATTTTCAGCCTGAGTATGGGAGTCAGTTAAAACATCTTATTAAAATAAAATTATTCTTTTTAAACCTCTAAAATTTTTCAGATTTTTTCCATTGTATTCTTGGTGGATAGAAAGAATTTCAGCTAAAAAGTCACCATTTGTAAATGAAAGTAAAGAAAGTGTTGATGTAAGAACAATGTGTCACAAATGGGTAGTGAATAAATTGAAGCTGGAAATTAAACTAGATGAAATTCCATACTATAAGATGAAATTCTGGAAAGAAATTTCAAAAGATTTATGGTAGAGGCAATAACCTTCCCCATTGTTAAAGACAGACTTTGATCAGATGACAACTATAGTTGTGTGTAAGCTTGAAAAGAAGTATAAAAGGAGATTTGTAGTGGAGGGGAGACAGAACAGGTAGCAGAGCAGCATCCACACAGTGACCCTCTGCCCCTTCCTGGGCCTGGTAGTGCAGCCTCCCCATGGAGTGCCAGGAGCAGCCCCCCACCATAAAGGGGTTTGTGGGCCACTTGCAGGGAATGGGGGTGTGACCCCCTGGGGGGCTTACTCACTAGGCCGAGCAGCTGTGGAGTTGGCATGCAGGCATGTAGCGCTGGAGTACTGTCATCCTCCCCAGGAAAGGTGAGTGAGCAGGGAACTTGCACTGATGGTTGGCCAGGGGAAAGTAAGGGTGTGTGCATCCATGTGCACATGTGTGTAAACCACATAGCATGTGCAGGTGACAGAGGGTGGGGAATAGCCCTTTTGTGGATTAAATATATAGAGAGAGGTGTTTAGAACCTTGTAGTTGTAAATTAGCATTCTGTAAATCTCTGCTGCTATGGTTTATCTGTTGTATGGCTGATAATAATCCTGAGTGTACAGGTCACTGTTTGCCAGTAACTTGTGTGTCATTGATAAATCCATAAACCAGTTCAATACCAATTTGATCTAAACTATGTGAACTCAGCAGTTTTTCCCTGTGACATAAGTCTATAATACCTGGAACTGGACTTCTTGAACAGCAAGGCCCTTTCCAGAAAAAAATCTTTATTTAGTTATTTTCATGAAGAATTATATAAACATCATTTGGCACAAAATAGTAAATACATTACTTTGCTAGCTGAAGCTGTCAGTCAGATACTACAGTACCCTTTCCACACTTTGAAGACATTGTATTTTTTACAACTTACTTTGTAGTATCCAGAAAAGATTCAGATTTACCTCTGAAATAGGGTCCTAAGTATATTTAGGGAAAGAAATACAAGGCCACCTGCTATTGAATATCCAAATTGCACAAAAGAAGAAACAACCAGAAGCTGATTGTCTTGCAAATTAAGTGAAACCAGATTATTCATGAAACAGGAAGCAAAGTTGCACTTCTCTTCTGAATATATGTAGAATATTCAAGTAGAATACAGGTAGAACCTAGACTATATGTTTTTCAATACCATAGTATGAAACTATTTCCTACTATTAAAGCTTTCTATATTTAGAATTAAAAAATCTATGCAAGGGGTTATTCACTTATTACACTGTAGCTTAACTTTCTGCAGTAGTAAATCAGGTTATACTGTTTATTTAACAATGAGCTAAATAAAAGTGGTTTCATAAAGTCAGGTCTTTCCTGCTTTTATATGGAAAGGCAAAAACTCAACTGTGATGGTTATCTTCACTAAATTTAGATGATCTTGCTGTTGTAGGACTGTTGTTGTGATATACCGAAATTCATTTTTCTGCAATACTGAGATTTGTAGGCTTAAACCTAGGCAATGAAGGAATTTGTTGACTCCAGAAGATCCCCATCGTAAATACTAAGTCTTGGCAAGTCACCACAATCAAACCTATGTCCACTATCTTACTGTTAGAATTAAATGGCCTTTCAGAGATTTTCAAACTATTGTAGTTCACTTTTCAAGACAGGGTGTTATACAATATCAGGTAGAACGATTTTTTATTTTACCTTTTAATTAAGGTTAAAAAAGGTTTCATTGTTTCTTCCTATAGGCTACAGTCTCTTCAGAGTATTTTCTTGGGGAATACAAGCATGAAGTCATTGACACATTGGGAAGCAGGACCCTCGTATTACTTGTTCTAAACATTTATTCAATTTCCTTTAGTGCAGGGTTATTCCAACTGTATTCCTCAGTTCCTGAATAGCAGACGTTCTATAATATAAGAATCTGTTCTGGACATGATTTTCCTTTAGCTTCCACCTGCTGCCTCATTATATATGGTAGCACATTACATCTAGCTTGATGTAAAACAAACAATCACATAGAACTCTGCCTCAGTTGAGAATCTGAAGGGAAAAAGTACTGTTTGTGTCAGAAAAAATTACATTCTAAAGTGCTCCTTTAAAACACTTTAGTTTTAAAGCAAAGTTGAAAAACATATGGGTACAACTCCTGTGTTATTTTTTTACCTACTTTTAAGTGTGAATGATTTCTGATTCTTAATCCAGCTTTCTCACTCTAATATGAAATGCTTTCTACTGACTTTTCTAGTGACATTTGGTGAATTCATAGTATTGCCTTGCTTGTGTCTACATTTCTGTAACAAACAGAATAATGGTAGAGAATCTCTATTCTCAAAAAGATCATTCTTTAACATAGTGGGCTGTATCAAAAAAAAAAAAAAGGTCAAATCTGTATCATAATGATATATGGTTACTAGATAAATCAAGTCTGCTACATGGTAAATGTGATTTTAATTTTTTTTCATTTTCCTTTTTTTTTTTTCTTTTTTTTTTTTTTTCTCCTAGGGAATAAGATGAAATACATGTTTATTCCACCATATTAGATTGAGGTAAATTTTATTACGTTTTCCCCACACACAGCTCCAAGTAAGTAAACTACAGTGATGTCAACTGCCACAGTTCTGAGTCTAGCCAAGTTACATAATCAATATCAGATAATAACAGGTTTATCCTACTAGTAATCATGTGGGAGTTTTTTTGTATTGTATAAACAGGCCAATTGTCAAATTCTTAAATACAGATTATAGAATATCTTCAGTGAAGAGCCACAGACTGTGCAACAGATTTATCAAGATCTCTAAATCCAGCCTTTATTAGGTTCAGAACTAGGACAGACTGATCTTTTCTTTTCATTTCCAGTTTTATTAAATTTAAAAAGAAATAAAGAGGAAAAGAAGAAAAAAGAAAATACACAAGAAAAGATGGAAGAGAAATAAAATGTACAAGAAAAGATGGCAGAGAAAGAAAATAAGTCAGTTCAGACCCAGTACTACTTTCAGTTATTCAGATAGTTGTAACAATACAAACACCTGAGAATGATACTCCTCCTACAAACCTTTATTCCTCAGACGTATCCACACCAGTGTAATCTCTGATGGATCCCACCACAATGGTATCCATCAGAATCTTTGCTATGGTCTAGGAGTTTATGAGGATGAATGTAGCTTGGAAACTTCCAAGTGATATAAAGGTTGCAAAGAGGATTATATTTTTACTAAGACTGCCTTAAAATTCTGTAATGAAGTGGTGAAAATAAGGTTTACGCTACTTAACGGGAAACTCCTTTTCCAATAGTTTGTCTCTCACTTTCTCTTTCTTTTCAGATGCTCAGGGATTATTCTACTTACAAGCATATCTAGTCTCCAGCATACTGCATTTAGAAGCCCCAGGTTTAGAAACAGGAGACAGAGACTACTGTTATTTTGGGAAAAAGCAAGATCTCCTTTTGAAAACATCACTATATCTCTCAAAGCCCTTTCCTTCCTCCTACATCAAAAATCAGATATCTTATATTTTAAGATTGTAATATATCTTCTGGGTCTTCAAATTTCTTAGGGTACAGAAATACTGGGGTATTTTCATATGTATTTATCATATTTGCCTCCCAACAGAGGTAACACTAAGATTAGTTGTTTCAGACTTTCCTGTTTCTGTGATCTGTGAGATTTCCACTTCCCACCCCCCACCTCCACTTTCTCATCCTTATTCATACACTTACTCTTAGAGTTCCAAGGACATTCAAGAGCACATCTGCACTGTTCTGATCAATAGCCAGAGGAAGAGAGCCTTTGGCAACATTCAAGGATATTTGCTTCTCTTCTCATACTGCCCCAAAACACTGACAGATTCTCCTGGTCTAGCTCAAGAGCTACGAGGATCTGTGGTGAAATAGTTTCCATTGCGGTGCTGTGCATGCAGATATTCTTTTATTTATTTATTTATATCTTTTTGAATATAGTGAGGATACACTCTACATTCACTATAGACTCCAAAAACATTGAACAAGGCAATCTTTCACAGCTACCATTTATTAGCCTAGTTTCCGAAGAAGCTAAAGCTTATTCAGCTCAGTCACTGAGTCTCTGTATGCATATGAGAAAGAAAAAGTGTTTCTCTAGTAACTTCTGAACACCTTGTCTGATTTCAGCCAGATGTGACAGAAGAGGTAGAACATAAAGACAATTTAAAGTATATAAACTCTTTGTGAAAAATAGGCAGCTGATGTTGGAAAGACCTTATGACTCTCAGTAGTTGTCACAAAATGGTTTCTACAGAGAAAGACTAAAGTTAGACATCAGAGGTTCTGTAACAAAGGCCTTATTGTTCTGATCACAGGTAGAGCTTCTACCGAAGAACACAATTAACCAGGAGATATAAATCCATAATAAACCAGACTTGATTAGATCAATGCTTGCAGAACTGGTAGTTTGTACTGCAAAAGCATTCAAAACCTCAGCCACAGGTCAGATTCCCATTTTCCTAATCAGTGTACAAATACAGAGCAGAAAGTCCATTCCCAAGAAAGTTTTCTACATACACATCTCTTCATTAAGACTGACCTCTTAAACAACTTAGCCTTTTTTGCCCACAGCAATGGCAGCTGTTTCAGTAAATTTGCACACAATTGTCAAGTTTAACAAGTTTCTTTAATGAACCGTAAACAGCTCTAATCTTATAAAACTTTGAGATGCTTGAGGTCATAGGTTAAACTTTGTCTTCCTTTCAGGCTGTGCACAAGGCTTTAATAGGTTTCATGGTTTCAAATCTTAAAGCCAAGGGGATGATTATACCATCTAGTCTAACCTCCTTCATAACAGGGACTTTGTTTCATTATACAATCCATTTACTGAATAGATAAGTGCTGGGCCAAAGAACGCCCTCCAAAAGGTTATACAGTCCTGCAGTGTGTTAACCTTTACTAAAAACAAAACACCCACCCAGCTGCTCAGGGGGCAGCTCCTCTTCAGGGGGGCAGAATAAGAATAAAAAGCTCATGGGTTGAGATAAAAACTGGGAGATTTCTCACCAGTTACTGTCACAGGCAAAGCAGATTTGATTTGGGGAAAATTAATTAAAAATATTGCTACCAGCTTTTCTATAGCAATCATGTTCTAACTCAATCCTTTCCCTTACCATTGAGAAGTAAAAGAAAAGAAAAAAAAAAAAAAAAAAAAAAAAAAAAAAAAGAAAAAGTCCTTGTTACTATTCTAGTCCCTAATACCCACAGTTTCTCCTTGGGAGCTTATGTTCAGTTGCACGTCTACAAAGAAATCTTTGTCAGAATGGCTACTTTCAGAACACATGCCTCCAATGTACATGATACTTTCCCCAAAAGTAAAGATTAAAGAAATTTCAGACCACAAATACCTTTTGTCCTTTTCCTTGCATATGGGCCACCCCTTCTCTGAAGTGAATGCAATATGATATATTGACAAAAGTTTTATTGTGTTACTTATTTTCTTATTTCTTATTGTTGTAATACAACAAGCTACTGAGGCTTCTGCAGGACTAGCCAACTAATCTGTCTCAAAGCAAACCTGTTTATTCTGGAAAAACTTCCAGTCCTGACTGAACAAGATTTAGTCAGTCATGGAATCGTGGCAAAATGGTAAAACCTGGAGACCTTTCCCACAAAGAGCCCTCTGTTTAGGAATTATTAGCAAGGTTGTTCCTCCTCATTCCTCATCTACAGCACCTTACTTCAGCTTCAAGAAGGCCATTAAGTTGGATAGGACTTCTTGCACTCCTCTTAAAAGAGTAGTTTCAGGATGTTAAGCACCAGCAGCTCTTCCTGTCATGGGTGCATTTGATTCGTGTTTTCAATTACTCAATGCCCCTTACTCAAACACCCTCAAAGACTGGGAAGAAAAGAAGGACAAGAAAAGAATTTTTTATAAGATTCTGTCAGACCAGCTGCATTTACTGATCACTACCCTATACAGTGCTCGTTGCTGCCTTTGTGTGACTCATGTATAACATCACATTCACCCTTGCAACATTTCTATGAGAAAGGAAAATGTTGCTTCTCCTTTTATACAAATGGAGAACTGATAGAGAGAGAAAGCAAGTCACTTGGACCCCTATCTCCAGAGTTCTTGTTATTTTCTTGGATGCGATCAACCATCACCTTTTTCACCTGCTGGCAAGCAGAAAATAAGAACTCCCTCAACACTGCTTCTCAAGCAGAATTACTCATCCTTCACAAAAAAAACACAGCAGGTCCAACTACACAAACCCCTACTGATATGGAGAGGAGGTTGCTGGTTTTCCTTTCTTATCAGTTTCTCTGAACTCAAAAACAGAAATAGTGTTAAAGTCTGTATTTCTAAAGCAGGTGAGAACAGAGTAACAGAAATAGAAACAGAAGTGTTAATCACTGTCTACATACTTAAGGTATCCAACAGTTAATATGCATGATACTGTTTCCATATATCCAAGGTCAAATTGATACCATATTTTAAGATAAATATAAATATAAATTGCATTCATATTTGTCTTTGTGGTGCTATGTAAGGACAAAATTCTTCATGTTTTATGCCAAAGAAGGGGTGACAGATGAACAGATGGAGAAAATACTCTACTATGTCTCCTGTCAGCTGTATGCCATTATCAGAATGACACTGCATAATGGAATAAACAGATTAATATGTTTTTGTTATTGTTGTTGTCTTATAAATGGCAAATTTTCTGTCCAACTGTGGAAGAAAACTGAACATGCTTCTCTTTGTAACACACATTTCAGAGGCATTGTTCTTAATTCTTGAATCCCCATGGAAAGGTATACAGACTTAACATTACTGGATACTGTAACCATGTACTACACACACTGGGCGGTAAATGATACATGGACATTACACATAATGTCAAAGCAGTTTGGTCACCCAGAGCTGTTTTATGAATGCCTGCCAGGCAATTATTCTGCTATGTTCAGGCTTTCCTATAAGAGGCTGGCATTGAATGATTTAATTAACATAATTACTGATATGAATTTTAAAAATATCACTGCAATCAAGAAGAAGGTGCACTGTCTGTACATTTGGTATTCATGTAGTCTTGGAAAGTGTTGATTAAACAACATTAATTTATATCCAAATTTATAAAGGAAGGAGGTTAAACTTCAAGTTACCCCACAGAGATATCACTTGGATCCAAGTGTTGAGCAGTTCTATGACAATAAGGAACAGTTTTAATAAACTTAATTTCAGCAAATATGTGCAGAGGAAGAAAAAACAAGTGGTTAGAGCACTAGATTAGGTCATGTATGCTTCAGTTCCCATCCATAGTGTTCTTGAATAACCTCAGGCAAATCACTTATGGCTAGATGCACAATCATTTTAGTTTCCCATGTGTCCTGTGTAGCCACCCAACTGCCAGAAAAGCAGAACATTAAAACTCCACTCCTTCTAGTAAACACCCCTCAAAGGTAGGACAGAACACACTTGAAGGGAAAGGAGAATACACAAAGAAAACAATTCTGACTTCTGCCCCTCCCTTCCTTCTTTCCTGTCACCTGTTCACTCCCATCTGTAAACATTTATTTTGGCAACTGTATGAAGAATTTAACAATTATTGAGTTAACAGGATGAGACACAAGCAGATCTGAAAGTGTATGGTTTGTGGGGAAAGGGAGGATGACGCAGAAAGAAACAAGGATTTGAGCAAGAATTCAAAGTATCCCAGAAAAAAAAAAAAAAAAAGAAAAAAAAAAAAAAAAACCCAATCTTAAAAGTCTGAGAAAAGTTTCATGGAACTATCTCAAAGATCTAATTCAGAATTTAATTCAAGATTAATTGCCTACCAGTCTAAACTCTCATTATCACCAGTAGAGATCTGAGGTACAATATCATATACTACAAATAGGTGTAGTATTTTGACATCAAGGATATCCCACTTGGACTTCGGACAGTCTTTCAGGATGACAGGTCTCCTGTCTAATCTACAACATTTGTCATGTGCTCAAGCAGTTGCTTCACATGCCAATGTAGTGACTGGAGCCCAGAGAGCAGCCTGACTGACATGTCACTAAGGATAGACAGGCAGTTGTACAGGCTGTTACCAGTAAGTCAAGATAGGGACCCAAGGTGAAAAAAGTGACTTATGTTGCTTCACTGAGTTTGGAAATACCAAATGTGTACACACCACACACAGAAGAATGGTGACAGTACGATCAAATACCGAGTAGCAGAAATGTACTGAATTTTGTCAGAAAAGAAACAAATTACCAACTTGAAAGCAAGGGAAATAGTTATCCTTTTCAAAATGGACAAAAGTACACCATCCAAAGCAATGACAGAAAAGATGATATTAGAGAAATTTTCAGGCAGAAGCAAATACACTGAACCCCCACCTTTCACTGTTCTTATCTACACTAAAGAGTAAGTGAATTATATGAAGATTTTAGAAAAAAAATACAGTTTTGAATATTACTTTGGAAATAGTACTCATAATACACTGAATATTGTCAGGCCAGTAGAGGAAAAAACAATGGAGTGTTACATTTAAGAATATTTTTCAAACGTCAGAGAAGTCTCAGATGAGTACAGACAGAGATGATGGAGGCTATAATCAAGTTAAAGAGCTAGGTAGATTTATCCGTTGCTGTGGGAATCACAGAACAAATAGGAGATTCACATTGCATGTGCTTTCTAGTCACAGTGGAAGAGAGAAAAAAGAACACACCACCCTGTCTAAAGAGAGAGAAATTTTACCAAAAGTACAGAACACAAACAATTAAGTAAAAAATCTTACAGTTTTACAAACTGAAATAATTAACATCCTGATAGGAGTTTGAGATGGGATTCGTCTGTCTTAATTTTGATGTCTGTATCTGAACTAGTAGTCATCTGGACTCCTTTATCCTCAGTGGAGCACAGCAAATAATTAATCTCTTCTTAAGGTAGACATTTAAAGCAAGTCAAACAAGTCATTCTCAGAAAGTACCATTTTCTTTGACTGACCATACAAGAGCCTATGGAACTGCCTTTGGAATTAGAGCAGTACCTCTACCTTGCAATTTAGAGATATGTGGCTGATATTTAACGTCACAAGGAATATTCTAATACAGACCAGGTATTGTAGGAATGAGTTAATGTGAGCAGATTGACTGACAAGAAGACACACAGACTCTTTCCATCTCTTACAGAGGAAATTTCCTTTAAGATTTATTGATCAATCTGTTTTTACACTAAAGATTTATCAAAGTTTTAAAATCCAGCTCAGAAGTCACAATTTAAGAACACGAAGACATGGTGTTTCACAGGAAAACATATCAGATATTTAATAACATACAAAAAGTACTAAAGTTACATAGTTCATATTTTCATTTAGGGAAAAGCTGCAGAAAAGAGCCACATCTTCTGTCTTGATGTTAAATAAACAATACAAATAATACATCTGGCAGAAGTTTAACACTGGGTACATACATGTCTGAAGCTATTCGCATGTGAGAAATAATGATAATAAATCCTTAAAATGCAGACATTTCTAGGGAAATATGCAAGCAATCTAGGTGCTCAAATCAGCAGTTTGAGAATGCTACTATAAAAGGATGTCTGGTGGATATGGGATGCAAGCATTGATAAATTGAGCAACCTAAAAGAGTTTGGCAGTACAGCCTTAATCTTGAACTATTTTGACAGGAAATTCACAACCTAAGTTGTACATTGGTGATTCCAATTGTGGCTAAGAACTAATAATCAAAACAGTTGATGAGTAGCTTATGTATTTTGAGCATTAAAAGAAAAGCAAATAAAAATAACTTTAATAAAAAAGGAATTTCAATTTTATTCAAAGATTCAGGTCAAACAACATGATTAGCTGTAAGAGACAGTTTACCATTTATTGACAATACTATCATAACAGATTCACAAACTGAATACTAACATGTGAGATGTGTTGATTGCAGACATTCTCTTGAAGACACTATTTTGAAGTGTACTTCAGTCAAAGCCCAGATTTAGAAACCGTGTATAAAAATTTAGCCACAGAAATGAAAAACTCTGGTGTTAAAAAAAAATGTTGAGAGAACTGTAAAATCTACTTTAGAAGATAAGATTCCAGTCAGAGTGCACCCAGGTAATAGTTCCAATTTAATAGGTATTTCTTAGATGAGATTTAAAAGAACAGGGACAAGAAAAATAATTTGTTGCATTAAAATATATTTTAATGGAAAACATAAAACGATTTAAGGACTGATAATCTGAAGCCAGATTAACCCTCTGCCCCCATTACCTTTTTCATCAGCCCTGAAGTTTGTGTCACTGTACTGCAAATCAGATCAGCTCATTAGTTTTTCTGAAAATTAATCTGGGGAGGGAAGAAATTTTTTTTTTTTTTGAGTCAAATAAGTGAGGTGACATGACTGACAATGTGTCCATACAAGCTTCAGGGAGCTGATTCAGGGGAGCCTACAGGATCATACAGGAGGGAGGAAGGGAAAAGGAGGAGCGGAGTCAATCATCCAACTGCAGCAGCACCATCAAACATGAAAGGACTCTTTGAATTCCTTCCTGGAGCTGTGTGTCAGTCAATGGGGGAAATACAATAGGACCATGTGGCATGCCAGTGTTATGATAATAAGGGATTAATACTTGGATAAAAAGGTGAAGATACTGTTGCTGACTCAGCCTCAAAGTTAATTTAACCTGGTATTGTGTCTACGATGGAAATCAGCAGCTGTGCTTAAGGGAAGGTAAGAAGAAACAGGAAAAGGATAAAGTGTCTCTCTCCTGTAACAGTTTTTCTTTCTTTTGTGGTTGTGGCTGGATCACAATGCTTAATAGCCTCAAACAGACAAAGCCATTTCTCTTTAACTTTTTTTTTTTAA
>VZTL01021731.1:0-12764 GCA_013400535.1 Scopus umbretta
ACAACTGAAACCAGGACACAGTTTTCACCTCTGGATCTTGTTATGTCTTCTCCTTCTTAGGTTAAAAACTGCTTTGCTATAAAAAGCATTTTCCCCAAGTAGACTTTTATTAGCCATGATCATGATCAAGTCACCATTTCTCTTTATCATTGGCAGGTATTTACATGACACCATAAATGTAAAGAAAATTATGATATGCTAGATGAAAAAGAATGTCCAAATAAAACCTTATTGACACAGTAGGTAGCATGTCAGTTCCACAGGCTGATCTTCACAGAAGAAGACAACAGAACTCCTTTAAGAGGCTGAAGGATTACCAACCCCATGTTTGGGAGTTGAAAGCTGTATAACTCCAAAACACAATTAAAATGCATTTTCTAAAGGTGATGATAAAGTGCCACTGGCAGAGACTCTGAGAGAAGGTGAAAGTGTCTCTGTCACCTGGGATCTTTGCACAGAAACGGACAGATTCTGCGAGGACCCAGATCAACACACAGGTGAATTGTTGGCAATATCACCTTTAATCCCTGTGGTTCAGTAATGAAACAAAGTAAATGAAAACTGATCATGACTCAAGGAAATGGTAAGAGGGAGACAGTGGTGACGTCATATTAATGTCAGTATTTTTTGAAAAATCAAAGAGCTAGTCACTCTCATCAAAACATCTTGAAAGCAGTGAGTTGATTAAGATATAAACCACACGTTTTATGTGGGTTTTGAGCTGGTTTGAATAGAACAAGAAACAAAATTGCCTTGTACTGTACTAACACCTTATCAGAAACCATTAAACTCTCTACCCTCCAACCTGTGAACCTTTCTCTGGAAGTTCAGAACATGTGACAGAATACCTTGACACTCTGACACTGCTGCATTAAAAAAAGGGGGTAATTCGCATATAAACCTTAACTTGTTTTGAAGCTGCTAGGATTTTCAGTGCCAATTATTCAGAAAATGTCACATAGCTACTTTGAGAATTAAAAATGTTATAAGTTTTTTTATTTGTTTTCATTTTATTATCTGTGGGAAATACTCACTTTTAAGATACTTGATGGAGAAAAATGCAATTCCCTCATGACCCCCAGATACTCTTCTCTTGATGAGTGTACAGAGATGAAAGAAAATACGTTAGAAATATAACTGCATACAGTGGTTAAATAATAAAACACTGAAGTTTGAACATTGTATGTTAGCTAGTGCCATGCTGATTTTGCACAAGATACAAAGATTTAGTGTGTTAATAAATATTAAAAAGTGTTTCAGATTCTTCTGATAATGAAGTGTCTACCTCATTATTTTTATCAGTGCATGTTACAGTAAATATGATTCACAACTGTCATACAAAGGGTTGATTTTGCCTTTGCTACTGTATATATACCAAGCTATTGCTGATTTTGAACAGGAGTGCTGACACATTGCATGAGGGAGATGTGGACCCTAAAGGAGCACTTGGATTTCAGCTTGCCGTTCAAAAAATCATCACTGTTTAAGCCAACAATTCAGTATGCTGTAAACCAAAGTCCCAGGGACATTAGAGAAGGCCCTCAGTTCTGTAAAGCTTAAATGCTGTTCTGGCTAAGGCCCTTAAAACAAACCATCAAATATGGCTTTGCATTTAAAGTTCAGCCAAATAATTTGATCCTGTCAGTAAATAAAAAAATGCAGACACTCACCACATGTAGGTTATCAGCTGGAATTAAAATACCTCTAAATTTTATGTAGACTTGCTTTGGGACTCTTGTTTGTAGTGATTTGTGACAACATTTATATATAAAGATGTCTTCCAAATTTCACAAATTACAGCCTTCATACACCTGAGGAGAGGCCAGATCCGAAAAAAAGGATGTTAATGCCTCATATTATTCTACCTCACGTTTAGGTAGAATTTTTAAGATATTTTCACCTGATCTCTTTAAATATCTATTTTAGGATGTGATAAAGTGTCTGTTACCTCTTTTGACTATGTGGTTGCCCAAGATTATTATTTTCCCTACAGGTGTCAACAGGTGAGCAAATAGATCCTACACCTGCAGTCAGCAAGCATATCTCTCTGTGTGTTTGTGCTTATCTATCTTGTTGTGGGTATCCACTGCTTTAACGGGGTAAAGTGAGGGATTACAACCAATTTTAGCCCATATGGGAACACCAGGTGAAGAAGTCCCTTGCATAAAGGGCCCTGGGGAAAGTCTACCAAAGCAAAACTAACCTCATCACTGGAAGGACTAGGTTCTCTGCAGAGCACAGTAAGAAGTCTACTGTCTCTTAAAAATACCAAAAAAAGAAGGCGGTGCCCTCCTTTATAAAACAATTGCTTTGCAGAAAACTACTCTGTCTTTCTCACTCTGAAAGTTTCAAAGCTCCTGCCCAGGTCTTCTTTCACATGACTGCACTTTCTATGGAAGATCATTGTTCAGAAGAACTTGTCCATGAGTCCTTCTGCAAATGGACAGTTTGTGTAATTGGACAGAAACATGGAGTGCATGCACAAAACAGATGCGGAAACTGTTTTTTTTCTGAAATTCTTATAAGTAAATTAATTGAAAATTAACTGGACCAGAAGGGAGAGAGAGAGATTGGGAAAGAACCCATAACCAATAATTAAGGCACTCTCCGGAAAGAAGAGAGACTGGAGCAAATTAGTACAACAATGTTGTGGGTTAAGACCAGTAGAGAGCTAAGCCCCACACAGCAGCTTGCTCTGTCCCAGTGGGATGGGTAGAGAATCAGAAAGGTAAAAGTGAGAAAACTTGTGGGTTGAGATAAGAACTGTTCAATACATAAAACAAAGCAAACTAAGGAATTAATTCACTGCTTCCCTTCGGCAGGCAATTGTTCAGCCATTTCCAGGAAAGCAGGGCTTCCTCACGTTTAATGGCTACTGGGGAAGACAAATGCTGTAACTCCAGTTATCCCTCCTTCCTGCCCCTTCTTTCCTCAGCTTTTATTGCTGAGCACAATGTCAAATAGGATGGAATATCCCTTTGGTCGTCTTGGTCACAAATCCAAAACACAACACCGTACAAGCTGCTATGAAGAAAATTAACTCCATCCCAGGCAGACCCAGTGCACATAAGTAGAGCCCCAGAATGTGCTGAGGGGACAGTGAAGTGCAGGGTTTATGAGACACTCTTCTGGTTAACATTTGGCTTTTCTGAGTCTGACTCTGAGATGCTGAACTGACTGAACGTTGCAAGCTTCACATCAGGATGTAGGCAGCCAAGAAGTAATAGTAAAGACAATTTGTCACCATGTCTAAAATTCCTCTATAGATCTACCTTTAGGATATAATTGCACAAGATGCTCGCTTGGCACACAAAGGCAGCTTAGAATATTTCTACAGTCCTGTCTGCCTACAGTGCTCTTTGTCGCGGTCTCCCTTGTGCTAGTACAGCTGTTTGTGGGTTTGTGGTTAACTGCCTCACTGGAATGATCAAATTACAAGCAGTGAACAGTGAGGGTTGGACTGGGGTTGTGAACTTCTTGCGATAGCTTTGCTGCCAATGCTATCATCTTCCAAAACTGCAGCCTATGTTTCTTCTTCACACAGGCTCAATAAAATTGATTGTGAGTTTTAAGTGAACTTCTTCTATAATTAGTACTTGCATCTCATTTATAATTATCCATATGGTTTTCCTTGTGGTTAATATTTCCCCCACATGGTAGATTTAATTAACTTAGATCTCCTTTAAGTGATTTTCTTGTTTTTTAAAAGCAACAAAAATCCGCATTTACCCCAAATTCTTCAATGCCGTGTCACCGTTCTTCTGTTGCCATTGCATGCTCCCTTCTGTACAGCATATACACACTCCAAGGAAGTTAGCTAGTGGCAGCTAAAGTATATGAGAAGGTACTTTTTAGTAAAACATCTTAGTGAAGATGTTTCCAATATTTCTCCCCAGTGCAGCCTATTTTTGCAGTACTGCATTTCTTAGGTGGGAACATCCACCAAGAGGCAGCACTGCAAGAGTGCCTCACTGGAAAACGAACATGAGTTTTTGTGAAGTCAAAGTACCAGAGCAGGAAATCCCTCAGGTCTACAAGAGTTAGAATCTTCATCTTCATTCCAGTTTATGACCAAACTTCAGTGCTGCGTATCTCACAGGTAGAAAACCGATGTGTTAGTGAATGTGATGAAAACTGGGGCTAATAAGTAAAAAGAAACAAACAAACAAACAAAAAACCCAAAACCAAACCCGAAACCAGGATCATAACAATGTCAAAAGAAGAGGAAAAAAAAGAAATATATAGAAAAATATAATTTCATCCCAACTTAATATTTTCCCAATGTTAAATTGATGAACTACATGGCCTTTTATATTTAAGTAGGGTTTTTATTCCTAATTAATTTTTTTTTTTAAGATAAGATACAGGAAAAAACTGAATTAAAAAGACCCCTCAAAATTCCTCTCATTTGGGATGACTTATAGGAGGTGCTGGTAGGGGGGCTGCAGGAGTACGTTAATTTCATGTGTTATTCTTGAAATGTCAGTCTCTGACACAATCAGAGAGCAAACTACTGAACTTGTATGTCCCTGTGTCAAGGCAGGGAAAGATAGTAAAAGAAAAGAGCTTCTTCTTGTTAATTCTTGAATAATGTAACTTTTATAGATTATTTTTTAAAGATAAAGATACTTTTAAAGTATTTGTTTCTGAAACTTGAGTTGCTCTACGGACTAGAGGTTTTCCTCAATAATAAGGCTTTCTAATCAAAGTCCTTGCTCACAAGAGCCGTTTATTGATAACCAGAGGTCATTACTGGATCCGTTGTAAACTGCTTGATTCATAGAGTTAGTTAGACACAATTTGAAAAGTGCCTTTCACAAAATCATACTCCATTGTACACCTCAGTGTGTTTAAAGAGCTTATAAATGTTATCAGAGGATCAAGTAAAGCTTAGTTTTAGTTTGATGGTGAAAGTAGCTGGATGTTCAGCTTACGTGATGTAAGCTTGAGCTGTTTTACTTCTTGTCATTAGCTAGTGTAAGTATTGTGATAATTTTTACTGCTTCTTCAAAAAATGCATGGATTATAAGAGTGCGGTGAGAAGATCAGGAGCCCAAGTGACCTCCATGGCACTAACATGAATATGGAACATTCATGTTCACACAGTGAACAATTCCTGGATTGTACCAAGATCTGAATCTGCAAAAGTATCTTGTGTTATTTACAAATGTTATTATATCAACATAAATACCATAGAACACAAGCCATGATAATCAGAGTTTACAGAGCAATTTGATTCCCTCAGAACATGAAAACTTTTTCCTCTCTTTTTTTTTACAGAAGTTTTTACAGAAAACAAGATGTGAAGTATTGCTACTGTTTTGATAATATGACATTCAGTGGTAACATGCCATTTGACAGTCCATGTGGTATGAGGTTAATAAAGAAACATCACTAAGATGAATGAGAGGAGGCGAAAATGGTGGCAAAAAAAAAGATGTGAAAAATAGTTGTAAAAGGAAGAGGAAGGAAACCAGAAAAAGAAGGAAAGACAGCTAGAGAGAAAGGTCCCTTATGAAGGGACACCAAGTGAAGTAGAGATTTCTTTTAAAGAGATCAAGTAAGAGAGAAAATGATAATGATAATGTGGTTAATGAAACCCTCTTCCTCAGTGCCTCTCTCCTCACAGGCAAACCTACACAGACATCATCAAGATCTACTTGCAAGTTGATGTTTAATTGTAAATTTTTAATTGAAACCACACTTTTATAAAAAAACCAAACCTGTTATCACATTTCTTACTGAATGATTTCTGAGAGTTTTCAGATTGAAGACTGCAGCATTTCATGGCTTTGCAGAAGCAAAGCTGTTGCTGTAACCAGACTATGAAAAATTCAGTCTACAAAAGACAGTTAAAAGTACAGGAGACAACCTACCTGCATGGACCTAGGATGGTTTTGGAGTCTGCAGTTTCTAATATCACTTGTACCTATGGCTTTGTGTTCTTGGGTGCTATTAATCTCAGAAGAAACAATTCTTTTGTCTAAAGAACAGCATCAAGAAAAGGTATTATTGATGAACTTGCAGGAACAAAGCCAATAGGTTTCTTCTATCCTTTTAGATGTAGCTTTCAATCTTTTAAGGTATGTAACAAGATGCAGCTGTGCAGATGAAATTAGAGATACAGAGCAACAGATTTAAAATCATGATCAAGAATGTTTTCCACATTAGAAATGAAATAAAAAGGGAAATTATACATAACAGAAAGAAAATAAGTAATATACTTACTTATTTTTTATTTGAAGACCAGGTCTTTTTATGCCATTGATGAATATTATCTGCACAGTTTTATCAAAAGCTGGTATAAGTGGAATACTGTAAACTGGCCCTCATGTCCTCCTCTTTCAGCTGGCACTTCAGACCTAGGAAAAATGGAGAGGTCTAACCATCTTTGGCCGCTTGGACATACTTTGACAAGTTTGCTGGGATGTGCTGATTTCCATTTCCATTGCCTTAAATATTTTTCTCTTATTTCATGGTTGGCTGAGTTGCAAACAAACAGGCAGGTATTCAGAAAGATACAGGTTCTTTCCCTCACTTTTCAGCTTGGATCTCTGATGAATTAAATAATATCTTTCCGACTAAGCTTACCAATCTGAAAGGAAAGTGGTAATAATGATAATTAACTCCTTTTGTAATGCATTTTCACATGTAGAGATGAAAATTGCTCTGTCAGAAATAATGTTTAGTATAATTTTTCCCTGCCTGGCTTTCTTGTTTCTCTTCTGGGATACTCATGAAAGGCAGGTCCTGCTTGAATAACCTGATCTCCTTCTATGACAAGGTGACCTGCTTAGTGGATGAGGGAAAGGATGTGGATGATGTTTACCTGGACTTTAGTTAAGCCTTTGACACCGTTTCCCACAGCATTCTCCTGGAGAAATTGGCTGCTCATGGCTCGAACAGGCATTCGTACTGTTGGGTTAAAAACTGGGTAGATGGCAGAACCCAGGGAGTTGTGGTGAATGGAATTAAATCCAGTTGGTGGCTGGTCATAAGTAGCATTCCCCAGGGCTCAGTGTTGGGGCCAGCCTTGTTTATTATCTTGTCAATGATCTGGACAAGGGGATTGAGTGCACCCTCAGGAAGTTTGCAGAAGACACTGAGTAGGGTGGGAGTATCAATCTGCTTGAGAGTAGGAAGGCTCTGCAGAGGGATCTGTACAGGCTGGAACAATGGGCCAAGACCAACTGTATGACATTTGACAAGGCCAGGTACTGGGTCCTGCACTTTGGTCACAACAAACCCATTGTCCTGGTTTCAGCTTAGTTAATTTTCTTTCTATTAGCTGGCACAGTGCTGTGGTTTGGACTTAGTATGAGAACAATGCTGATAACACGTTGATGGTTTAGTTGTTGCTCAGTAGTGTTTAGTCTAGTCAAGGACTTTTCAGCTTCCCATGCTCTGCCGAGTGCACAAGAAGCTGGNGAAAAGGAGGTTGAGGGGAGACCTTATCACTGTCTACAACTACCTGAAAGGAGGGTGTAATGAGGTGAGTGTCTTTTTTCCTAAGTAACTAGTGATAGAACAAGAGGAAATGGCCTCAAGTTGCACCAGAGGAGGTTTAGATTGGATATTAGGCAAAATTTCTTCACTGAAATGGTTGTCAAGCACTGGAAGAGTCTGCCCAGGCAAGCAGTTGTGTCACCATCCCTGGAGGTATTTAAAACATGTGTAGATTTTGTGCTTAAGGACATGGTTTTGTGGTGGACTTGGTAGTGCTAGGTTAACGGTTGGACTTGATGATCTTAAGGCTCTTTTCCAACCTAAATGATTTGATGATTCTATGATTTAAACCAAGTTGGGTGTTTAATTTAACTTCCTACAGATTTATTAGTCATTCATAATTCATATTCAAATCAGGAGTGAGTGACATTGTAAAGATTCTTGAAGATTTCCATTAAATTAATAAAGAGAACAAGGCATAATATTCTACAGCAGTTTTCCTTCAGGAGCACAGAAATAAGAATGTTCCTTTGTTTGTTTTTATGCAATGTGTTCCTAAAGGAAAATGGTTCTGAGAATAAAGTTTGTTTTATGGGTGAACAATTAGAAGACTTTATGGGATAACTTATGCAAAAGTTCAAATCTTCAGTAGGTAGATGGTAAGGTAGGTAGTTGGTAAGGTAGGTAGATAAAAGGGCCAGAGTATCATCTCTGCTGGGAGCTTCCTTGACTGCACTTGTGATATATCTGACCATGCTCTGAGTCTGCTTTGCAGTCTGCACTTAGGATGTCTATAAATACTATGCCTATGTGTATAAATCATGCGCTTATAGGCACTTTCTGCTTACACAGTTTGCTTAACTGCTAGAAGGTCAAATCACATTTATATATCTCCTCCAAGAGAGTGCAACAGATAGAAATGCTTGAAGATTTTTGTTTCATTTCGACTTTAAAAAAATTCTTTAAATGATATCTTTGTTACAGGCACTTTTTACTTCTTTAAAACAAATTAAACCAAATCAAAACAAACCCCAAATCTTTCAGAAATTCATAATCTTCTTTCTGCTGCTACTGAGAAACTTCCTTTACATTGCATCTAAAGATGTAGTATTTGTCTTTGCCACACCTTTTAATTTCTGTGTAACTGCCCATCTGGACATTGTCATTTTATTGCAAAAGTTAGCAGATGCCACCTACCTCAGAATTTCTAACCTTACTATTGTCACCTGGCTTAGGAGGGCCTGGTATTTAAGTTCTGACTGGATGGAATTAGCCTGAATGTAAAAAACACACCTCAGCCTTGGGGAATGGAGTCAGGGAAGAATGGAAAGGAGTATTAATTAGACTCTGTGTTTTGTACTAATGCAGCTGAAGTCTCCATCAGATCCTTCAGGTAGCACTGGAAGATCTCCCTAGATTTTGGCCTAAAATATCAGATTACAGAAGGCCTATGTCCTCGATGTTCTCTAACTCTCCCCATTGCCGTGATTGTTTGTATAGAAGAGAGAGAAATGCACAGGTAATATGTAGATTACTAGCCAAACCATTTAATATAACAAGCTCAATACCAGAAGAAAGCGCTAAGCTGCAAATTGGAGGGACGTGTCTTTGAGAGACAGAAAGAAGGACATAAGTTAGGGTCATTTTTCCTAGGATTCCTCTTACATGTTGTAATTTTATTCTGCCTTGTACACAGTCCTGGGTGTCCAGAGTCTTCTACCTCAGAAGTAATTTGCTGCAGCTTCCAGGAGCCTATAAGCAATGGATTAGTTATAATTTACAACATTCTTTCCCTAATACTTTGTATTTGTCTGCTGGGACCTGATTCATGTGCTGGAGACAGGTGTGGTGTGACTACTAGTATTGTAAAGCTTCCCAAAAGCACTTCTCCACTGCCAGTTATAACAAAAGACATTTTCTCTGAAAACCTGAAAGGATAGATTTTGAAGCAATTGGCCTTTTCATATGCTGTGGCACCATGGGCTAGACAATGTTTGAAGCACAATTTCCATGCAATTTAAGATTTCCTTTCTAGCTGTTTCAGAAATCTGTTTCCTTTTCTTCCCCCGCTCCCTCCCTCCAGAAGGTCACTTTATTTTTTGGAGTCAAGGGGATTCAGCAGATTATTGTCTAGCCTTTACTTTCTGGCCTATAGCCTGTTGCCTCCTAGCTGGCTTTAAATAGTTCCTTATAACAACTCACTGTTCCTGAGTGATATATATACTTTCAGTTGCTCTCCTGATGCATAGAAAAACTGGTTTTGGCTCTGGTCTGACCAGCTCTGTAGCATGTTTTGGTTTTTTTTCCATGAGATGTGAATGAAAATTGCTGGTATATATCATCAAATGTATGAGGTGAACCAGCTGATAAGGTAGGAGTGTGGCTTTCATGAATTCCAGAGCTCATCCAGTTGTGTACGGGTTTCAGAACTGCTTTAAATGTATTAGTCAATGGAGTTTGAAAAAATGAATGCAAAATTGCCCTAGAAGCATGATCTTTCTTAATTGTCTTAATTAGAATTAATTATCTATTAAACACGGTGCATGTCAACTTAGGCAGATTACAGTCTGGGTACTAGGAGTTTATCAATTTGATATGACACAGAGACACAATAGTAGCTGCAATTTAGGAGATAATATTTATGGGTTTAATTCAATCAAGAAATACATTCAGCTTCTGTGGTATGCAAGAGGAAACAACTCTTACAGTGTCTGAAATACTGCAGCTTGTTCCCAGTTGAATTCAGAGTGCTCAGGTAAATATATAAGAAGACCCATTTGCACCCTATATATATCTACAGTCAGTGAAAGATCTGGAATTGCGAATGGAAAAGCCTGAAGTGAGAAATCGGAGATTCTCTTCTCTGAATTTCAAGTATCACTAAGATATAGGGAAAACAAAACTCGCTCATCCTTTTGATAAGCCTTTTTAACCACTGATGAAATTGCTATCTATGCACGTCTATTTCTAGGATAATCACTTCAGTTCAGAGGTGTGCAAATCAGCTCCTGGGCTTGCAAAAAGATTTTGATGACCATCTAGAGGTCTTACACAGAGCTGCCCTGGATGTTAAAATGAAACAGTACAGAACGAGGTATGTGGAAACCATGCAACCTCAAGTACAATATATTTCCATCCACTTCAATGGATTTTGGATCGGGATCATAAAATAATCTCCAACACAGCTTATTGCTTTGCATTTCAGAGCTATTCTTTGTTGATTGGGGTTACTCAAAGAGTGAAATTGAACTGTGTTGTGCACCACAGTACAAATTTACCTTTTTTTTTTTTCTAGAAACAAAATGGGTACAGAAAGTGTATCATTAACATCTGAAAGCCAAGAACTTTAATATAAAAAATGACTGCAAAAGATGTATTGACATTTAACCTCACAGTTTCATTAAATCTTAACTCTGTACACAGAAAAAGTTAATTACATGGTGCTTCGAGTCTTCATAAAAGGTCAATTCACTAGTACTATACTATGTAGCAGCAGAGGTTGGAAAGGTAGTGCTATGAGTAGGAACATGTTTTTAATAGTTGATTGGGGCAAATCATAAGAGCTTCACAGTGCATGCTTGGTAATGAGATTCAATTATTTCCAATGAGAATTTTAGGCCCCCTGAGAGACTCATCTTTTGCTTACTGTAAGCAAAACTAATCTTTGCAAGTATAAAAATGACACTCACCTTTTTATTGTGTTGGCTTAGAGAAAGGTCAGATCTAATAAAGATCACTCTTCTTGACAAATAGTACTTAATGTTTCTTTTCCTCCAGCTTATATTATACTGTAAAATCAGATTACTGTTGCAATAGCCTAATGGTACTTGACCAATAAAAAATTGGTCCAGTACGACTACAGTATGTATATGGAAGATTCTTGAGTAAAATATTGTTTAAAATAACAGTTACTGGTGCTGAATCTTGGTTTCCTGATACAGAAAGTCCACCAGAATTAGTAATACATGAAAAACAGGGGGGAAAGTTCTTCTCAGCACTGAGAAAACATACAATAAAGCTAACAGGAAAATCCTGTGTCCATCGAAGCATATTCCCTGCAAGAGCAGATCATCATATGGAATATGCTTACTTGATTTCATCTGACAGCATTAGGGGAGGAAACAAAAACCAAAACAAAAACCCCACAAAGTCCCCCTTGCTAATGTGACAGAGGGAAGGATAAGCTACTGGCTTATGATTTGGGATGTTTGTGTTCAATTCTCCATTCTGCCATCAACTTCCATTGTAACACTAAGTCACTTAAACTTAGATCCCCAGAAGAGCAATGATGTAGGTTTGTTTCAGGCTGGAGAGGTTGCTGATACAAAGGTTTCTATAAGCCTGAATCAAGTGAAAGTCCAAAAAAGCTATGTTCACATTAGCAAGTAGTGCAGCCCAGAATAAAGGGCTTTCTATAGATAAAAATATTGAAAACAAAAAATCAGCACAAAAAGTGTTTCCAGGATGGGGTAAATTCAGATTACGGCTATATTTGTCCTTCCTGTGATCTTAAAACTGCGCAGTAGCCAAAGTGCTTTTGTTCACGTGTGCTTCTGGGCACTGCTTCCAGGCAAGTTTCATCCTAAGAGAATTCAGTGTGTCTACTCTGAGACCACTCTCTGATGATAAAAAAAGCATGATAGATGGAAATGCCTGGAAATCCACTTCAAAATTCATCATCCAAACTAAAATATTGATATAGATTATTTGATGTGATATCTTTGTAAAAAAGGTAAATTGTAGGTACAAATATATTAATAGAAATGTCAGGAGGTCAAAGGTAATTACTCTGCTTTTATTTAATGGGATATCTGAAAATAAGGTGAAATATATTTAAGAATAAAATTTCAGGACTATCAGAGAGCTCTAATGTAATTATTCTGCTTCAGTTGGCACTTGAATAGTGTGTCAAATTTTGGGAAACATACCTTAACATAGATGTAGACAAGTAATAGAGAAAATAGAGGAAACCACCAATGATCACCAAATCAGAGAACACAACCTAAAGGGAAACGCTGAAGTGAATTGGACCACAAGATTGGGACTAGGGGTGTAAAGCCCCTCCCTCTGTAAAAGAAGATCAGGTTTGTGACCACCTGAGGAATCTGAACATACATAAGTCTATGGGACCTGAAGAGATCCATCCTAGAGTCCTGAGAGAATTGATTGATGTAGTTGCCAAGCCACTCTCCATAATATTTGAAAAGTCATGGTAGTCAGGTGGAGTCCCTGGTGACTGGAAGAAGGGAAACATTATGCTCATTTTTTATAAAGGGAAAAAAAGGAGGACTCTGCGAACTACTGACCTGTCAGCCTCA
>VZTL01021734.1:1735-22672 GCA_013400535.1 Scopus umbretta
AAAAAAGATCTGGCGCTAGGACCAGTATTTTCTTCGTTTTCACCTGGACAACAGCAATTGGCACCGGTACACCATGGAAGCCTCAGCCGCTGAGCCGCGGGTTGTTGTTACGGCCGCTCTGCCACACGCCGCCGGGCCTTCCTTGCGTGGGTTGACAAATCCAGCGTCCTACGGTGCGGTGCCTCTGCCCTGCGCCCGTGCCAGTCGCCGCTTGCCGTAGGTTGCGAGCCGCTGTTTGCAAGGTGGATCATTTTGGATTCAAGGCCAGCGGGAAATCGCAGCTGTAGTTTAAGCATCACCCTCAGTGACGACTAATGCCACAGAAATAATCCGGCAATACTGGCCATAAGAAGGGACTTGGTTAGTCCCATCCCGCCTGCGGGACACGCTTTGGGCATCTAGGCAAGTTCAGCCTATGGACCAGGTTCTGGGTAGCTCCTACCCTCTCCCCTGATGACCTGGGCTGCATCACGACTGTTTCCACGATAGGTAAGACGGACTAAGCCCAGCTGCGGGACTGGGGACGTGGCCAGTCAGGAATGCACCAGCACCGGAACGGCTGGTGTCGGTTTTAGCTCGTCCTGCCTAGTAAGAGGGATGGAGGTGTAAGAGGAAAAGTATTGCTTACCCCACTAGAAGGTCACAGGGCTGGCCTAGACAGTTGGAATGGTTTCCAGTTCATGGCAGTATCCATGCCATACGCAGTGCAACAAGTCCTCTGATCCAAGAGAGACCAGAGTCCCTCCACACTCTTTGTCCTTGCCAGAAGCACCAGCACAGACCTGTTTGGCTTTCCTAAGGGCTACCTCGGTTCCCGGTTGGAAGCAGGGAAGGCAGGTGTGGTAGACACCTACTGATCTGTAGTTAGCCAAAAATATCCCTGGGCTTTGGTCTTCCTTCCCACTAAAGAGTGACCCCAGCCCACCCACACCCCAGTTAACATCCAGCCCCAGATCCCCCAAAACCTCATCTCAGAAACCTGCAATAGTTTCATCAAATCTTACTAAGGCCATCGTTACTGTCATGATTGCACATAGCTTCCTCCATCTCAAAGGGACAAGGGTCAAGCTTCTGCCTGCTCCCTTCCCAGGTGCAGGCAGCATGGGCAAAGCGATGCGATGGACTCCAGCACCGACCTGACCCTGGACGGCCGAGCAGGCAGCAGGGACAACTGTCTGTCAGGACCTGAGTGACAGGTCAGATGTACCACTGAGTTTTTTGGCAAGGCTCATCTCATGCAGTCACCTAAAGCAAGGAGAGGCCAAGTAAAAGGGCTCTGGACTGGAATCGCTGGAGCGCAAGGTCATGGCACAGAATTGGGGCTTTAAAAGTCACCACTGTACTCTCCAACACATGCAAAGGCAGGAGCAACACGGGCCAGGCTCCAGGCACCCAGGGAAGCCTTTAGGAGAGACATCACTGAAGTGACAGCACCCAGAATTGATTTGTGGTGTAGTCCAGTTACATCAAGTGGCAATAAAACCATAAGTGGCTTCAGGATAGCAAGCCCCATTTGCCCAAGATGAATGGTGGCTTTTAAAAAGATCACTAAATCCCATCCGTACTACCTATACAAACCTCATTTATTTTAAAGGCTCATATTAAAGTGCCTTTTATTCTTAGCAACACGCAGTTTTAAATTGCAAAATAACTTCTCTGATCAGCCAGCGACCATCTTCATTCCCACTGGCCCACTGGGAGAGAGGGGCTGTGGCAAACACCAGCCCTTTGGGGACAAGGGTTCTTGAACACTGTGTTTTGGATGTCTGGATGAGGTCTCCTTGCGCCGGCGCGGGAGTGCTGGTGCAGCAGTACTGTCCCATGGCTTTCCTGTGGTGTGCACGGTCTCCGCTGAGTTGTCCAGGACGACTTCACTGTCCAGAGACCTCTGGGGACCCAAAGCAGGTCTCACACCCAGCACGGATGTGTCCTAGTGGGAGGCATGCCAGGGCCAGCAGCTCAGGCTTCGGCATCGTCCTGGCTCAGCGTGCCAGCGTCGTGTAGGAGCGGTGTTGTCTCAGAGGAGGCGGGCGGTTTGCTCTGCATGGTGGGATGGCGTGGGCTCTTCTCGGCAGTGGTTCTCTGAAGAGGAGAGGACAGCGGTTACAGCCACGCACTCGGCCATGGCACTGTGGTCAGATCTCACAGTACACAGGCATCACCACATCCCCACTTGGGACACATGTGCCCCAAACCTCTTGAACTTTCATGTGGCCAAGAATCCTTTTGTGAAGGCTTCCTAAATTGAGGATTTTTGAATCTCCTCCACTAACAAAATGAAGTTATTTCCATTCCTGCCCACTGACATTTGTAACACTCCCCAACGGCTGAAGAGTTGAGTGGAGGAGCTACGGGCACAGCGTCAGAGAAGATAAAAGGGCGATGCACAGGGTCTTCTCAGGGACTCAACAGCTTGAAGACCCCCCAGGCTCCAGCTGCAGTAGAGACACAGACAGCACCCATCCCTAGTATAATGGTAAGTGCAACCTCTGGGGAAGATGACAGATGGAAGCTGGTGCCACCTGGCACCAAGAGGAAGGCTCCTGGCTTCACCTAAAGGCTTACAACTACAAAATAGGTTCACCACCCTCAAAGCTGAAGAGGAGCCAAATATGCTTTCAAGCAGATCATGTGGGCCCCTTGACCCTAAATCATGCAAGACCCCCAGGAGGAAGCAGCAAGTGACAGTAATGGGTCACTCCCTGCTGGCTGGGGACAGAGGCACCCATCTGCCCACCTGACCCATCATCTAGAGACATTTGCTGCTTGCTGGTGATCGAGGGTGTTGTGGAGGCACTGCGAGGCTTATTCAACCCTTTGACTATTACCCACTGTTCCTTCTGTGTGAGCACCAATGATACCACAAGGGCCACCTGGAAAGTATCAAATGTGACTACAGAGCTCAGATGGGGGGAGATAGTCAGGGCAAAAAAGCTGGTCGATATTCAAGGATCACCTCCTCCAAGCTGAAGTGTGGTCCATCCCAACAAGCATCCCAAGTCAGGCAAAAATGCCCGAAGGTCTGCATGGATGAACATGGAGCTCCTGGCCAAACTCAGATGCAAAAAGGAAGCATAGAGAAAGCAGAAGCAGGGACAGGTAACCTGGCAGGAATACAGAGGCACTCTCCCAGCATGCGGGGATGAAGTTAGGAAAGCCAAAGCCCATGTGGAGCTGAATCTGGCCAGGGATGTCAAAGACAAGGAGAACGGCTTCTCTAAGTACACAGGTGACAAAAGAAAGACTAGGGGACATGTGGGCCTGTTGCTGAACGAGGCAGGGGACCCCAGAAACCAGGGGAAAGTCTGGAGCAAGGAAGACATATCCTTGGCAGAAAAGGATGAGGTCAGAGAATACTTAAGCAACCTAGACATCCATAAACCTATGGACCCTGATGGGATGCACCCATGAGTGTTGAGGGAGCTGGTTAATATCACAGCAAGGCCACTCCTCATAATCTTTGAACAATCTTGGCAACTGGGAGAGGTGCCCAAAGACTGGAGGAAAGCAAACATCACTCCTATCTTGAAGATGTTCAAGAAGGAAGACCTGGAGAACCGCAGGCCAGTCAGCCTCCCTTCAATCCTTGGGAAAGTGCTGGAACAGCTAACCCTAGGAGCCATTTCCAGGCACATGAAGGACAAAGTCATCAGGAGCAGTCAGCATGGCTTCACCAAGGGGAAATCATGCTTGACCAACCTGATAAGCTTCTATGATGAAATGAATGGGTTGGCAGATGATGGGAGAGCAGTGGATATTGTCTACCTGGACTTCAGTAAGGCTTTCAACACTGTCTCCCGTAAGTTCCTCATAGAGAAGATATGGAGTATGGGCTAGATGAGCAGACAGTGAGGTGGACTGAAAACTGGCTGAACAGCCAGGCCCAGAGGGTCACAAGAAGCAGCATGAAGTCTAGTTGGAGGCCAGTAACTAGCAGTGTACACCAGGGGTCAATACTGGATCCAATCCTGTTTAACATCTTTATTAATGATCTGCAAGTTTGCTGATGACACAAAACTGGGAGGAGTGGCTGATACACCAGAGGGTCATGCTGCCCTCCAGAGGGACCTCAACAGGCTGGAGAAATGGGCTGGCAGGAACCTCATGAAGTTCAACAAGCAGATATGTGAAGTCTTGCACCTGGGGAAGCCCAAGCCCATGCACCAGTACATGCTAAGAGTCACCCAACTCTTAAGCAACTTGGCAGAAAAGGACCTGAGGGTCTTGGTGGACACAGAGTTGAACATGAACAAGCAGTGTGTCCATATAGCGGTGGCAGCTAATGGTATCCTGGGCTGCATTATGAGTGTTGCCAGCAGGTCAAGGGAGGTGATCTTTCCCTTCTATTCATCACTGGTGAGGCCATACATGGATTATTCTGTCCAGTTCTAGGCTTCCCAGGACAAGAGAGATGGAGCTACTGGAAGGAATCCAGCAAAGGGCCACTAAAATGATTGAGGGACTCGAGCATTTCATATGTGAGCAAAGGTCAAGAGAGCTGGGACTGTTTAGCCTGGAGAAGAGAAAGCTTGGATCTTACCAAGGTATACAAGTATCTGAAGGGAGAGTGTAAATACAGAGCCAGGCTCTTCTCAGTGGTGTCCAGGGGACAGGGCAAGAGCCAACAGGCACACACTTAAACACAAGGAGGTTCCATCTGAACATTAGGAAAGAAGTTTGGTTTTGTTTTTTTTGTTGGTGTGGGGTTTTGTTTGTTTGTTTTTAATACTGTGAAAACTGTAAAAACTGGAACAGGTTGCCCAGAGAAGTTGGGGAATCTCCATCCTTGGAGATACTAAGAGACATCTGGACATGGTCCTGGGCAACTGGCTATAGATGACCCTGCTTGAGCAGGGCAGGGATGGACTAGATGACCTCCAGAGGTCCCTTCCAACCTCAATGATTCAGTGGTTTTGTGATCCTGTAATACAAACACAGATATTTTCTACAACAGGAATTCCCTCTTGAAGATCTTTCCATCGAGGCTCCCTGCACGCAGGAGGGGAGTGACACCTACCACTTGACTCCCTCTGTTACTCCCCCGTGAGTTTTTAACATTTAAAAAAAAAACTTACCTCTGGATCTCAAACACTTGGAGGGGGTAAAAAGGTGAGAAAAGTGTTTCCTTACACCAGTCCTACTTTTCACCCTGATCCCTGCTGATATTAAGAGGGCTGCAGATCAGGTACACCAGGAGAAACAGTAAGAGCATGCGCTTGCAGCCTGGTTAAGTGTGAGTACTGAGACATCTAAATTGTCCTGAATAAAGCCATGAGGCAACATCATCATATCAAAGCTTGCCAAGAGGGTACGTCTGGTAGATGTGGACAGTAAACATTTTCATTTGATTGGTTTTATGCAAAGCTTAATCAAATCAGGATGAGAGAAAAGTGTGTTGTTACCTTGACTGGGTACCCACCTACAGTCTGGCTTCCCGCAACACCGTCCCCTTAACCGGAGGCAGCTTTTTGGCAGAGGTGGCCTGGTTGGCCTTATTACTGTCTGAGTTCTTTTTATTGCTACTCCAAAATAAAGAGCATTTTTCCTAGAAGACAATCAGGCTAGTTTATGGTGCACTTGGACATGAATTCCACAAGGGTTCCAATTTTAGGAGGAGATTTTAAATCACTGTTTAACTAGAATCTAGTTATTAATGAAGATTTCAAAATTTATGTTAAACTAAGCCCTAGTTAAAATTTTGGTCAGTGCCAAGCCAGTTTTAAAATGGTCTGTTTGCCTTTAAAATGCATCGCCAGACAGGCTTGAGGCCACCTTAACAGAGGAGAACTACAACACTGCATCTGGGCATGCTTTATGCCTGTACGGATTCACACTTTTTTTTTTTTTTTTTAAGAACTGCAGGTCCAACAGATGCATTTCAAACTGGCTCCACTAGACACTAGACTAAGATTTACGTGTTTCACAGTACCTCATCTGGACTGGGTTTAGAGCACACTGCTCCCTCCAGAAGCCAGAGGCACACAAGATACTCCAGGAAGGAGCTGGGTTCAGGGAGACCTACACGCTGGCAGACACATGAAGGTGCGGACAATGTCCCTGCTCATTGTCCCCTCTGACAACGCCTGTGACTTCAAGAGGGAGGACTGTGCATGATTAAGTAATCAGTACTAGATCAGCAACACTTCAATCAAATGAGGAACATACCTTGGCTGCAAATTGCTATCTTCCAGTTTACAAGCTCTTATCTATTCATTAGGCACAGACTGTCACAGAGTTCATTAGGCAGAGACTGTCACAGAGTTGTTGCACAGCTTCCTTAGAGATTTATAAGGTCATTGTGGCTTTTTTAATTACTTTCCAGGTAGTCAGGCACTTCCTGCAGCTGATTTTTAGTTCTAGCACTTCATGACCCTTCTGGCTGAGCACCCAAATACAGCTGGTTTGTGCCTGGGTTTGGGGTATTTCACAAGCAGATATTCAGTTGACTTAAGCGAATTTAAAATCCAGCTTTTCTTCCTGACCCTTTCTGCCACGGTTGAAGCTCTTTGATACCAGGAATTAAGACTTGCAGAAAGCAGGGTGAGAAAATGCCAGCCCAGGGCTGCACAAGGTCTTAGAAATAGCTGCCCAGCAAGTACAGACATTTTCCAGATACGCCGGTGCTACGCAGCAGAGTGAAGTCTGTTTGCCAGTGACAACTTGCCTTTGCTGAGGCAGAGAGGTTCAGCACACAAAGCCGGACAATCTCAGGAGCACAGCAAGGGTTTAACGCTGAGCCCACGGCTCTAGCATCACTCCCACCCTGCAGGGAAGGGCATGGAGGAACAAGGGGATTTGGGATCATGTGTTTAAGTCAATTAAGCAGTTGTAGGCTTGGTTAAAATCCAGTTACGTGATACTCTGAGAACCCTGGTGCTATGTGAAGTGGGTTTGCATTAGTGGTTCAGTAAGGGCAGTTACAGGAGTTTAAACAAAAGCAGCCCCTTGTACGTGCTCTCCCCTTAGCCCACTCTCATACTAAGCATTGCCTTTTTATCCCCACAAATAGCCGCTTCACTTCTGTAGTTTTAGAGCCAGCTCAAGCTGTTTGACTGTAGTGCAAAACTAAATAAGCTTGCTTTGATATAGGTTAGGGTAGGGAGCTAGATCCTCTACTTCCGAGAGCTAAAGCTTTTAGAGAGCTTAGTGTTATCAGATGAATGTTTTGGAGCTGGAGCCACAGATCTCAGCAGGTGTTTTAGCTGTTTTATACTGTCCTTCCTTACAGCTCAGATCAGGCTCATGTGCCAGCCAGGCACTCTCACTGCCCACCCCATCATGGCCAACTTCTACCCAGCTGCCAGCAGGCTTCAAAGGTCTTCACTTCTCAGTAAGCCCAAGATCCACAAGGGCCCTGAGGGTTTAACTTCCAGAGCTATTTGAAGTAGTTTGCAGGGAAACAAATGAGTTTCAGAGAAAGACAGGGTCCAGCCTGGGCTGAGAAGCAGTCATGGTGTCTGTGCCCTTCGTGCGAGAACACAATGACCGTATTTCATTTGTGAACAAGCTGCACTCAAGTAGCTACCTCCACTCAAGAAGACACTGTTCTCGTTAAAAAAAAAAAAACGAAAAAAATCCCACACTGTTGGGACCTTGTAGAGATGCACGAATTTGTGCAACGGCACGGACCTGCTGCTTTCCACGGAGGCTGGGCTGATGAGCTAGGCTTGTTCTTCTCATCAGCTGGATGAGCTGAGAAATGCCTCCTCCTACAGGAACCCACTTCCACCACTGTTGTGCGCTGAGGTGGCCAGAAATGCCTCATGTTATCTATTTACAGCCCAATTTCTAGATGGCCAAGGAAATCCTGCTGCTATATGTTGGCACCTGGCACCATTAGGACATGGTTCGTGGCATCAGCCAATGTTTCCTCAGGAGCGTTAGATTGTCAGTCCAATCTACATCATCTGATTAAGTCTGATTTGACTAACAGTATCTCCCATTAGGTATGTGCAAGCTCTTACCTGACTTGTTGCCATGAGTACAGCTGCCGAGATAATGAGCGGGACACTCAGCCCAAGGAAGATATACTGCAGGTATTCCATCAAGGATGGGATCAGCACCAGGTTGGTGTAAAACTGCTTTAGGACCGAGCCTTCAATGGACCCGCTCTGCTCAAAAAAAGAAGAGTTGTCAGTGGCATTTCCCTCTCATCCAGGGCTGAGAGACCAGCTGCGCAACTCCTCTCCCACCACCTCCCAGCACAGATTAGGGAATTTATGCAAGATTCAGTCAGGCTAGAAGTTTTTATTAAATAGCTGGAGTCAGCTGGACATGCACACAGCTGGAGACTGCACTCCCTGGCCCACATTAGCATGGGGATGCTGGCAGCTCTGTTCTGGGCCCTATGTAACCCCACATCTAGGACAGAGCCAGAGGTTTACCAAGTATAGTGCAGGGTTTGTTCAGCTCAGAGGGATTAATGACATAGCCAAGTATTGCAAAGCCTTCTGTTGGTGCTTAATTAGTCTGTCTGGCTTAAAGCTTTATTCCCCAGCCCCAGGTGATGGGGAAGCAGTTTCCCCCCTCCCGCAGGAGGGGCTCTGCAGAATCAGGTCGAGGAAGGCAGCTCACCTCTGCAAACCACAGCAGCGGCAGGACCACTGGCTTAATCTTCCCTGTTTGACTAGGTGGGGAAGGAGAAAAAAAAATAAAAAAATACACACTCAGATTTCTGGTTGATCAGGCTACAACCAGTATCAAAATTCTTCCTAAAGGGACAGGTCTGACAGACTGATAGCGGCCAGGAAACCAGAGTAAGGAGGTCGCAGTTCCTGCTGCTTCAGTGAGCTGCTCCCCCCTTGAGGGGCCAGGTCCAACTTGGGCCTTTCATGCAAGAGCAGAGCTTACACTTCCATTTGTGCTGAACTGCCTGAAGAGAGCAGTACGTGCCATCCCAAATCTGGGCTCCAGGGACATGAACGCAGTGAACCAGAATGCTAAACTTCATGCAGCTCCAAGATGTCTCAGTCACTTGCATGGTACCAGAGGGTGGTGCGGCCAGTTTCACAGCATCGCAGCTGTCTGTTGGTGTATGCACTAGAGCCAGACAGAGCAGCAAGTGCGTGCTCCCACCTTCGTAGGTACTTAACATCTGGCACCACACAACTGTTACAGAGCCCTTCTCTTTGCTTTCATAGAGCTGAAAGTGTCTTTATGGACACAGGTTTCAACAGTCAACCCTGTAGGCAGAGTGTGTTTTGCCTCTCCGTGTTGGATGTAACAACTTTTGAGCAGCAGCACAGTGCAGGGGAACCATTCCTGTGCCTCACCAGGAGATGCAGTCCATTTATCAGCTGTCCGGTCAAGAGCAAGAATGCTACAGGAGCCAAGTAAACAGGCAGCCACATATTGCACTGCCAAAGGATGGCAGTTTGAGGTCACTGGAATAGCTGACATCTCACCGCATGAGCCAGCTAGCTTCTGCAACCGTGACAACTGGTAATGTTAAAGCTACTTCATCTTTGGGGAGAGCAAACTCTGCAGTGCCCCAAGCATCAGCAGCACTCCCTGCTTGAGAAGCAGAAATGGCCGTTTCTTAAAGGTGACTACTTACATTATGCCAGACACCTGCTTTATGTACATATTCAGCTGAAGCTTGATGGAGCAATTCATGGGGATGCCCGTCAGCTGCATAGGAAGAGATGAACCAGTTCATCAGTACAGCCAACATTTGTCTGGAGAGCTTTGCAGAAGAGCAGCCCTTTCCCTTCTGTCATAGCTGCTCTGGGTGCAACCTTCCAGAGCGATGGACTGGATCATCCAGAGATCCACTGCAATCACCACACCCAGGACCAGGAGCGTGGTGACTGGGGTTTCCAGCAAAGCACAAGCATCGGTCAACCAGGCACTGTCCCCAGGCTCTGGGATGACTGCTCACGGAGAGATAGCACTGTCCCCATGGCAGTTTGCACTCTGTCCCCTTCACTTAAACGCTCACCAGCCAGCGAGCATTGCACACAGCAGCAGCATCAGAAGGGAGCGCCCCCCTTGGGGTGCTCTGAAGGCACAAAGCTAACCTGAACAGACGTGGCTGCTGTAGAAGGCAGCAGCACACATTCAGTGGGCAGACAGCACGAACCAGGGAAGTGTCGCGTGACTCAACCTAGACAAGTTTAAATTACCGAGTAGCACATGCAACCTGTAAGTGACTCCCTAGGCAGGATGTTTTAATAGCAGCTTCAGTGTGTTCTGAAGCCTGATGAGCCTCTTCTGTTGTTCATCCTACCAGCAGCAGGATGGAAATGCATCAGTGCAAAAGATTCATGCACACAGCAAAGGACAAAACATTTCTCTTAACTAGGAACCAACAGCCACTGTCCAGCAACACCCTAAGACCATGAAAACACACTCTTCAAAGTTGGTCTTGTTGACACCCATTAAGGCATTCTCTCTGCATAACTGCAGTTTTGCAACACATTTTTAAGGGCAGAGAGGTTTTCTTGGATTGTCCCTGTATGTACTCAGCAGACTGCAGCTAGATAAGAATATAGTTAATTGTACTGTAATCAGTAGATGTTTGATACTGTAATAAACTTAATCAGATTTCCATAACTGTGATAAGAAAAGCAGAGAACCCAATGCCTAGATAAGAAGCAAGCTTACCTTATGTCAAGATGGGGGATTGGTTTCTTGCTTGAGGAAACACCACTGAATATTTGGAAGACCTGATCACATGCAACACAGGCTGTAGGTGGAAGATCCCAAGATCCCCTCCCTATCAGCAGCCGGGACAGTGATGGCTCAGGACACCCCAGCTCATCACCACTGGAGTAGCGACTTCACCCTTATGCTATAGATATGCACAAAGCGTAACACTGCTGCAGTCCAGTGCAGAAGCAGCCAGATAAGAAAGTTGAGAGAGTAGAAGCAGCCAGCCCAAAAACTACGGCAATAGCTTCAGCTACAGCGTGGTCTTCAGACTTTGCCAGTCATGGCAGTACATGTTTGCAGATTTGGGGCATAACAGGGCTGCTGCTAGATATAACTCCTGGTGTTACAGACCTGAGTCAGTAGAAAGAAATTGTCTGTGCTTATCAAAACAATTATGCTTATAATTAGTTCTACAATTCTCTAGAATCCAGGCTAATTATTCACTTAGTTTATGGCTTTGGTATTTTTATCTGCACATGTCCTTGTCAGTCTTTGCACTATGGAACCTGCCCAAATCAGTGCCACGAGAGCAGCGTGAAGCCACCACGCAGCCAGCGGCAGGCTTCCCCCCCCAGCCCCCCAGCCCAGGCTGGGCCCCCGGCACAAGGAGAGGACCCCCCCAGGCTCACTCACCGGGTGCACATCGAGGAAGAGCGCATGCTGGTCCTTGCTGGGGTGGAGGCCTTTGACGGCGTTGACCAGGGCTGGGTCAGCATTGTAGAAGTGAGGATGGGAAATGAACATCGGTGCATCTGGATGAGAACAAAGACACCTTACGCTCATCCAAACCCATCTGAGACTTTTTGTTGAGGTTTTAAAGCCATTGCAGCACTTGTTCTGAACAGGCTTTTACACTTTGCTCCTCCCAGTGAGAAAGCTCCTTCCCTTCCCTCCCTGCACCTTTTTCCATTGCACTGGGAGGGTTAAGACCCAGTATTTAAGCCACCCTCTCCCCCCATGCATGATGCAATGCTGTGGTAACTTGCCGTGCCCAGACACAGGTTAGGACACTAAGTCTGAATCCTCACTCCTGCATGACCTGTGCTCAGCATCCAAAGTTAACATTTAATTTGGCAGTTACATGACCTGCCTCTTCCTACCCTTGCTTCCCTGCCTGCTCCCTCCCCAGCCCGGGGGTGCGTAACGCTCCAATCGTATCCTCGGGCATTCCCACAAACGCCAGGCTGTCATAGGGTGTGGACTGAGGGGACTTTGGGCACAAGGATTTTTCCCCTTTCCCTCCTTGCTGAGATGCCTGCAGGAGTGCAAGCAAGAACACCGCGCACGTAGACCCCAGCAGTATCTTTTAGCACTCTCCAGATGGCAGAGCCAATCTACCAGACAGGCAAGGTCACATCACATCCCTACAGTTTAATAACCGTATAGCAGGCAGAGCCTGGGGAGGAAAGGACTTACTTAGCCTACAGGTACTGACGTTCTGGATGCCAGACTGCATGCAGGGGCAGAAGCCTTCGTTGGGTGGATAGTCTGTGCCATTGGCAAAGAGAGTTTTCGGTGCCACAAAGCGATAGATGGGCACGCCCTCGAACTTCCCAGACCGCTCGTACACCAGTGTCATGGATCTGGAAGGGTTTCAATGGAGAAGGATCAGGATTAGCCAACAGGTTCCTAGCCCAGAACCAGGCTCTTATCTTCACTGGATAAGAAGCGGTTGCAATGTAACTTAAACTTTGAGATCAAGATAAACACCCAGAGTAGTGCTTTGGATGGGGAATGAGTATTTAAGCCATTTGCTTTCCACATTTTAAGCACAGATAAAGGACTGGTCAGGACTAGTTATGGAGAAAAACCACAGGCTTACAAGCCTGTTTGTAGTATCCAGATGAAATTTGTTTAAAGGCATGTAGTAATCCCCTGGGCTGCTCTCCAAGAGGTAATATCCTCTTTGTGCAAGCCTTGGCTCTGAGGTAGAAGTGCTCTGTCACAGGGGATGACACCGCCTAAATCTCTTTTGCAGCACAACTCCAGCATTTAGGCTATCAGGAGAGTGGAAAATTTCACTATTCTTTTTTTTCTTAATACAACAGGCTAGTGATGTTATGCTGCATTATTGCTACCAGCTGGCCAGGATAGATGCAAGCTTCCATGAGGGAAGCCTGCTCCCTTCATACTCGACTGAGGTTTACAGGGATGCAGACAGGCTGGGCAGGCCAAGGGGATGCTTATTCCTACAGGTGCCTTCTGACACCAGGATCAAGGATGTGGTATTCAGGGCATGTTCAGCTGTTACGTGCATGCCTCTTGGCTGTGCTTGCCTTCCAGCAAGGAGGCAGAGGCTACTGCCACACATCAGCAGGATAAAGCCTTGCCTGCCTTGCAGGGACATCCAGGCAGTTGCATCTCAGCATCAGGTGCACTTAATGCGCAAACAGCATAGGAGATGAGCCCTGCATGCCCTGAAGCAAGGCAGATATGCTCTTAGTCTATCAACTGATGTTTGAGACTCCGTGCTAGCCATCCAGGCTAGCAGAGAGGCAGAGATAAAGATCTGGGGAGAAGAGACAGCACTTAGTGGTGAAGAGGCAGAGCCACTTCCTCCATAGCACTGTCCTGCAGGAACCTCCTGCTCTAACAAGAGAACAAGCTTGGTTTCCTCCACTTCACTTTATGGCTTGCCTGGAAATATGCTCTGTTCCCTGTAAGATTTCTGTAGTCTTACAGAAACCGGTATGTGTATTTAAACTTTGACTACTGGTAGAATTCTCTGCAAGTCCTTGGCTCCGGGTCATTTTGGTATTTGCTGATGTCCCCTGTGTAGAGGAATTCCTGCACTAATTCTTGGCTCAGCTGACTTTGCTTGTTCCGCTGAAGAGGTCTTTGTTCTCTATTCCACATGAGGGCTTGCTTGTTTTGCAGCACTATCTACAAAGCCTGAATTAACATTATCTTCCCCAAGCCGGGGACAGGGTTTTGTGCCACGCCTGCCTCCTGGCCTCCCCTCCTTCCAGCCTCAAGGAGTTTCCACACAGGCAGGCTCTGCAGGCTACTTTAACCCCTGCGTGATCAGCTAGGGTCAGGGTGTCTTATACAGGACAGATGTGCACAGCAGTGCATGAAGTAGGCAGCAAAAAAGTGAAGTAGCCTGGAAATGGTGGCACAAGCCTCCACAACATCACTTCTGCAATCATTTAGTCAGCTCAAACAAATGGTCATAGCAGCATTTCCTTATGGCAACTCTTACTTCTCCCTTTCTCCTCCCACATCTTATCTAGATTGGTTCTTTTGTACTGATTCAACATGGGCAAGTTAGACATTTCCAGTGATCTGGAAGGTATTTATGAATACCACAAGACACTGCTAATTAGACAACTACACTGTTTGCTAAGCTCAGATACTGCAACACTGAACTGCAGCTGAACTTTAACTACAGAAACCAGTCACAAGCCCTCTCTGTCACCGCACAGGCACTCTGTGCGCACAGGACTAGCGTCGCATCTCCTGCCACTTGCACAGGGACAAGCTGCCAGCTGCGGCCTCACCTGCAGGCATCAGGGCTGTAGAACTCCAATGATGTTGGGGACATGAACGGTGGCCACATCTCCCCTGCAGTCCCGTTGATCATGTTGCACTCGCTGCTCCGCCAGTAGTTCACCTGCGGGGCAGATGCAGAGAGAAGAGCTCAGATCAATAAGATTGCTGGAGCGTTGGCTTCCACCCCTGCATGGGACATCCACCACTCTACGCTGCTTCCATAGAAACTTGAGATAGCAACACTGAAGAGCTTCCAAGATCTTTCCCATTCAAACATCTGCCCAATTAATACAAAAACAGAACAAGATCCCCCTGTCCCAAGTGCCTGCAATGGTTGATCTGTAGATTCAGTTGATTTTAGCTAGGAGTGGAATTCCACAAGGGAAGAATAAGCACCCCTTTAACAAGAACATTTAAATAACGCCTTAAGCACAGGCCACAGGAGCCTGGGACTTCAACCATTACAAGCAACCAGCTCCACCAGCATTTCAAGGGAGTCCAAGTGACACTGATGATGAGCTGAACTTGATGCTTCATAACAAGCCTCTTGTCATATGGCTGCCTTCTGGCAATTTGATAGAACAGAAGTTGCACAGGTTAAGTCCCATAAAAACTTGCCTGCAAACCTATGACCCAGAGATACAACAGCACGGAGAGCTTTCAGTTTATCTTGCTTTAGATCAGGCATTGCCCCCATACTAGAGGTTTGCTGCCTGACACTTACCTTCTTTAGTCCATTCCACGAATCCACCATGTGAACTCTACTGATGTTCTTCATGCCCGTGTTCACAGTGAACAGTCCCGAATTGGAGCTGTTAAGCTGCAGAGAGAAGACACTAACTTTTAATCCACTATACACAGACCAACTGCAATGTTAGTAACTTTGTGCGTTTCATCAGCTCTACGGGTGCTTCACACTGGAAGCTACCAAACTTTTACTTATTTCAGCTGCCAGTGACAGCTTCCAACATCTGCATTTCTGCTTGAGGAGAGAATTAAGGCAGCCTTACACAACCACCACCAGCTACACATAGCTGCTCCAAACAGTTTATGGGGGGGATAGCCCAGACACTCAATCCCAAGACCAATATTGCTGTGATTTTAGTGTTCCCAAGCAACAGTTTACTTACCTCTACAAATAAGCCAAATTTCCCCTTGAAAGGGATCAGGCCAGGAACAATCATATTTATTGTGTCTATAAGAGGGTCTTCATACCCCCACATGATCTCTCCCACCGTCCGGTTCATGAATGCCTCCTGTTTCAGGCCAGCCAGGGCTCCACTCAGTAAAAGCTTCACAAAGCTTGGCAGGTTTTCCATCATTACAGCTGCTCCCTGGGAAAGAAAACAAACCTCCGAGATGAAAGCCCCATCTTTACCAAAGAGGAAGCAATCTTTCGGGCTTAGCAAAGTCCTTCTGCTGCACCGATCTACAGCCTTAGACAAATCCTTTGGACAAACCAAGGCTCACCATTTATCCCCAGTTTGGGAAGACAGCAGTTGAGGGCTCACATGTTTCGTTTCCCCAGAGGACACTCAAAGTTGCAGGCTTGAGCTCAGATGCTTTGCCAGCCCCTCTGTACTCTGCTTTTGTAAGGGTAACAGCCCAACCCAACAACCAACACCCAGAAAGCAGAAAATTGCATTTTATGAGCTTAATCACCTCATGGCTTGATTAACCTTAAGCCCTACATGAAAGCAGGCTTTGAGTCAGCATTGGGTATCATCACCCTCCCCACAAGCTCAGAAGTTGGTACCCATCCAGAGAGCAAGTTCTTACCATCATCAAAATGTTTGGCACAACGATGTACTCTTCTTCACTGCCATTGGACAAGTCCGGCTGGAAGAAGAGTTTCCGGTACTCCAGGAAGGAAACAGTGTCATTGTCATGGAATGTGATATTTGTTTTATACCTGAACTCTCTGCAAAGAGAAGCAAGAGATGGAACCTTCGCTTATGCAGTGCCCCTGCAACACCTGTGGAGCAAGGATGGGCTGCACAGGCCTGGGCTTGCTTCTGAAGGGCAGAGGAAGGAGATGAAACCCCAGCAAGAAGCTAAGAGACAGCTTACGTGACAGGGAACAAGCCATGTCAACCTCCCACCCTGACCAGGATTAGGGTCTAGCAGGAGATGGCAGCCTGGGAGCGAGGCACTGCTGACAGATGGGATTCTGCAGCAACTCGCAGACACCAGGTGTTTCTTCCCCAGTGAGCCCACACTGATTTGCCCCAGAGCTCCCTGATGGCTCCCAGGGAGCTCAACCCTCCATGCAGCATCATGCTCCTCCTGCTCCTCANTGTTAGATAAGAGCTCTTAGGCCAATCCATGAAATTTTTGAGGCGAAATATTGAGGTGACTCCAGCTCTGGGGCTGGACTCTTAAATACACACTGAGGATGAAACAAGCCCATTCTGAAGATGAGGGTTGCCCATCACCACACCAACAACCCTCATATGCCTATGTTTGGACCCTATCGGCCCAGATATGGCTGTCCAACAGATCTCAGCATAGGACTGAGCTCCACAACTCAATGAAGCACAGACCAGCCTTACCACACCAGCAGCCAGAGGTGCTACTTGGGGCTTTAGCAAGATCAGAGCAATTAGAGCACGTTCGGGTCGCTTCAAAATCCTATGCCACTGGACTGGCACCAGGCAAGCAAATGCCATGCCCTCCTGTCAGCAGAGTCAGCCAGAAGCCTGGCAGGCAGCATGGTGGCCAGGCTCACGCCTAGATGGACAAGTGCTACCTGACCTGTAAACGTAGGGTCCACGCTGGTTCAGCACTGGCTTTGCTCCCTGGAGGACCTCCTTGGGGTTCAGGACTTCAAAGAAGTGCACCGACATGTAGAAAGGAACGGGAATGTCTTTCCACATGTTGAAGGAGATGCTGCTGGGGTCAATCCTGACATTCTGCAACAGAATGAAGGGGAAGAAGAAGAAAAAAAAAAAAAGAGTAAGGAGACACAACTCTCTGGCTCAGTGGCTGCAGCTGAGCACATCCACCCTCAGCTCTATGTCAGGCCCAGCCGAAGGCAGCAGTTCCAGCAGGAGCTCTCTAGAGGATCTAGGTGCGTCATGCAGACTGAAACCGAGCTAAATCTAAATCAGGAACTCAGGAGCATCAAGTTCATGCCACAGGATGTCTGTAGGCTTATTTATTCAGGCTCAACTTTCCAGATCCTACCCACAGGATTTCAGAGCTGTTTTGATGTGCTAGAGGCTCACTCTGCGCTAGACAAGCCAGCACTGAATTATTCACAGCTCTGCATGTTTGACTTGCCTGGCACGAACAACCCTGTCCTGAAGGCATCTGCTCATCTGCCAGGTTTGGCAGCTCCATGCAGCCAGAAACAGGCAAGGGGTGGGAGAGGTGGCACATCCACCCGCATAACTGATTGGGTACCGGCAGGGAGGGCCCGCTAAATTCCCAAAAAGACCATAGAGAAATGGGATGGTGACCCAGCTGTGTCCCAACAACTCAGTGCAGGACACCGCTGCACCCTCTCAGCTGCTGCCCTGCGGTGACTCACACTTGGTCATGAGGCAGGTCAAAGGCAATGCACAATAGTGGCTTCCGTATTACCGTCCCATTTGCTGGGATGTGCCTGCAGGAGCCCAAACGTGACTTAAGGAGCTGGATCTGGGCACATCTGTCTCCACTCCCTCCTGCCCTCCCTCCCTCCTGGGGGCTGCCTTGGAGACAAGAGCCTGTTCCTTCTTGAGCATCTGTTTTGGGTGTGTTCCACCGTAACGTTTGCTTCCTCTCCGAGCACAAGCCCTTGCCATGGTTAAATAATCGAGCCAGCTTATGGAAGCAGGTTTGATCCACTAATTGGTGAAGGCACGTGGGCATTATTCTGCTGCAGCTCAGCAGCCCCACAACAGCACCTGCCCTGGAGCAGCTCAATCTGACCGTGCACACATTTGCTGTCACATGGGGTTGAGAAGGAAAGCTGTCAGGGGCTTCCCTGCAATGCCTCGTCTTTCTTTAGCCATTTCATGGCAAGGCTGTGCCACCCACAAGCAGGGCTTTGCCAGCCCCTCGCTCAAGCCCAGGTCCTCCAAGCCCTGCACCGTGGAGATGTCTGCTCAGGGGTTAGTATAACCCACCTAGCAAACCCTTCCCACCTCCACGTCAACATCTGCCTGCTGCTGGCCAAGAGCCTCCATCCTGCCAGCCTCAAGGATTTCATGGTAAAGAAGCAGTTAGAGGACAAGATTTTAGCCTGCTTTATAATCCCTGCTCCTGAGTGTCCAATAGAGCCTGAATAGCAACAGCTGTTTTCCTTTACTTGCTTATTCCATCTTGTACTCCCTGGATCCCGCATCACATACGCATTTCTTTATACAATATGCACACAGTCAGACGGAGCTTCTTCCCAGCTACCTTTCTCAGTCCTCTCCCACCTGGGCACAGCAGCTCAAGGTACTCCACAGATGTTGCGAAGCAAGATCTACTTAACAGGGTAGCCTTAGGCTTAAGCTAGTTATAGGTCAAAACAAACATGGTCCTATTTCTGAAATAAAAATAGAATATTTTTCACTTCGGTGGGTTACAAAGTGTCACTGAGAGGTTTGGCCATGCTGATCTCTGTTCTTGAGGAACTCAAAGTAACTGGCTACTGCACATCTCCTCCAGACAGGACCAGAAGAGCAGCAGCTCCATCAACAGTGCCCAAATACCACTTCTCCAGGAGGGAGGCTTCAGCCACCTTGCTCCGTAAAACCCAGACTTGAGGTTTCCTCTGCAGATTGAGAGGAGCAGTCACACCACGTGCAAGCGCAACCTCAGCGTCAGACCTCATGCTCCACATCCTCTCACCATCATCCTCTTCACCCTACTAAAACAGCAAGGACAGCACTGTCAGTCTTCTGCCAGCTTTCAGGTGGGACAGCACAAAAGTTCCCAGCTGGAGAAGAAATGGTAAGTGGCAGATGGATGGGTCAATGCAGTCTCACTATGTTAAAGTTCATATCTTAGGCAGGCTTGCGGCATTCCAGGTGCTTCCAGAAAAGCAACGTCCCCCACATTTTACTGGGCCAATGCCACAGGCAGCCCAGCTGCCAGGACAGCAGCCGATGCATTCAATTCCTGCAAATGGGGCAGAAGCTGGGCTCCAAGTTCCCTGTTTCTGCTGTGCATTCCCCCTACAGACTCTACTCAAAAGACATCCCCAGAATTGCAACTTTTTTTTTGCAACTAAGTGCTTTTCCATCAAGATGCACCATCTTGACCTTCCATGCAGATCTTGGGAAGCCAGGACTGGCAAGCCAGCCTTCACCTGCCCAACCCCTGCCACCAGCCCTTCAAGGCCCAGCTCTTCCTCGTACCCACCACTCTGAAGACCAACCCAGGAGTTTCAGTAAGGCCCTGGCTATTTCTCACCACCCCAAACATCAGCACTCGGTTATATTTTCTATTTCGCATTAAGCCTCATAAGAACTCAGGACCATTTGGGTCATGCTGAAGATGTGGAGACGAAGGGCTTGAGATGAAGGGAGACCTAAGGAGACACAAGGATTGGTCTTTTCCTCATCTTCTGTTCTCACTGCACATTATTAGGAATTAGCTAATCAAGTACAAAGAATCAGGATTAGCTAAAAAGAAGAGGGCAGAAAGGTTTTTGCACCAAAAATGTCACTCCTGTTCTGCAGGGACCATTCAGCCTTTTCTATGCAGGTACCTGCTCCTGATGTCCATGAAACTGGACAAAGATTGACTTTTACTGCTTAAGCCACAGGACTGTCTGCCCTTGCCCAGCCAGCAGCACTTCCTGAGTATACATTTAAGCAGAAGTTTGCTTTCAGCAGACATTTTGTGGCACAAGTAACCCTAGCCATTGGCTACAGGGTGTTTATTCGCCTCTTTCATCAGAAGCACATTTCCAGGTGTTGACCTGGGTAGGTGCGAGCTTAGAGAAACGCCCAGGCAAGAGGCACATCTCCTTTGGGCAGGGAGAAAAAGGTTTGGCTAAATGCAGGAACGGGCCAATTGGTTTGTTATAGCAGGGTAACTGGTGTCCTGACAGCAAGGACAGGAGCACCGGTTCCCAAGTCTCTGCACAGCAGTTACTGAACAGACCAACTCCATCTACAGCCCCACACCTTAACCGTGGGGGATAAACGCCCCTTCGGCCTCAGGACCGCTCTTGTGGTGAAGAGAGGCCTTCAGAGAGGCAGCTCTTTAGGTTTTCCAGTTGAGCAGGAGAAGATGACTTGGAGGTTGCTCCACGCACGAGGCTCCTTCACAGCGCTCCCGCACACCACCTGTCCCATCTCCAGTTTGGAGTACCAGAGTACGTCTGAGCCTGGTAATCTGAACACCTATTTACAAAAGGAATGCTGCAAAAGGTAAAGGCAGCAGGGACAGGGGAAAGGGCTGGTGCTTGGGGTGATGCTCAGCCCAGCACCGCCAGCGCTGTGTCCCCTCAGCCAACTCCAGCCGCGCAAACAGCCCTCGCTAATCCGGGATGAGAGCCCCTTCGGCGCAGGAACACCTGTTGTAACCAAGGGTGGAACATCCCAAGCCCGGATTTGCCCACGCTAAGACTGCGAGGCTGCTCAGAGTGGCACTGAAGCGGAGACGCTTCGGCGCCGAGCGCTCCGGCACTCCCCTGGATTATACTGGACAGGGAAAACATGCCCACGCACCAGCCCTGGCTGCGTACCGCTCCCAGCGCACCCAACTTGGCACCACCATCACCGCCTGCACCTTGTGCCGGGTCCTGGATGCGCACCAGCCCCGTACCAAGCCCCCACCCGTGCACCCCCTCCCGCCCCGGTCCCCACG
>VZTL01021736.1:0-34613 GCA_013400535.1 Scopus umbretta
AACCAAAAAACAAGCCAACGAAACTTTTTTGTATTGGGGTTGATTGGGCAGTGGGTGGTGAAAGATTTATCTTGGCAGTAAAGCTGGAAAAGGGCTATAAACCTTAGCGGAGTGCCTCTGCGCCTGGGTCCGAGGGAGGCTAATTGTTTGTTTGTTCTTCGTGTTTATGGTTTATCTGTGGCTCAGCTGACAGGAAACCTAAACCTGAAGGAAAAAGCACATCAATCGCCATTATCTGCCTTCTGTGCACGCACTAAAAATAAAGCCAGGCACAGGGACGGCTCGCACACCCAACCCATCGCGATGCCAGCCAGAGCGTGCCTTGCTCCGTGATGCACCAGGGAGGCAGGGGAAGGAGGGAGGGAAGAACATGGACTCACCACCATTGAGCTCACCACCATCTCCCTCCCAAGCCCACCCCTGCAGCGAGGAAATGAGTGCTGGTTGGACAAGAAAAAAGAGTAACGGGGTTTTCCTGCAGTACTGTCCCCAAAATAGAGAAGATTTATTTAAAGCAATGTTGCAGTGCCATAAGCTTTGAAATTCCCTTGGGATTTCGCTCTGGTGGTTTCTTTTACCTGAAAGTTGCTTGGGTGGTGGAGTGAGATCCATAATCAGTGGTTTTAGAGCACGATAAGCATTACTGCAGCAAGAGCAGCTCCGATTGCTGCCCTAGGCACATCCCAGCCCGTCTTGCCTTTCCTCCCTGCCTGTCAATGGGATTTGTTGTCCGTCCATCAGGAGGTTTTGTACCGGTGTGGCACAGCAAGCACACCTCGATGAAACCAGTCCATGCCACCGCTGCAGGGCTTTGACTCCCCAAGGAACAGGCATCCTGTGAGAAGGACTGGGATGCCCTGCTCACCTTTCCTCACCCTGCGGGTGCTCCCAGGCTGAGGATGGGTGTGGGAAGCAGGGAAGGGGGTTCCTGAGGACAGGAATGCCCTGGCAGGGGAGCAGAACCTGAGGGGCACAGCATGAAAACCTGCTCTAAAATGGCCTGGGGCAGAGCTGCATCATCTGAGTAGGTTTATATCACTGCCAGAAACACTCAGCCCCCAAAACATCGGTCCCGTGGTGCTTTGCAGGGGTCCTGTGCCTCTTGTACTGCTGCGGAGATGCTCGTGTTGGGCTAGGACACACTTGTTCCCTGCCAGGGGACTCGTGCAGTGAGGATGGAGATTTTTTTGCTGTGCCATGAACTTCTCTCTAGAAGTAGTTCTTTGCCACAGTTTCCCTCTTGCTTCCTTTCCTTCCCATGTTACGTCGCTGCTAGTATGTCTGTAAATGCTCTCAGCAGGAGGTGGATCCTGGAGCGGGGATGTACAGTGCCCCACACACCGGAGACCCGGAGACACTGTAATAATAATAATTATTGATTTTCCAGTTTACTTTATGTTTCGTAGGGTGTTTTGCTGGTAATGATATAAATAGCTGTCTCTGTCCCTATCCCAGGGCAGGATACAGCAACGTATTTTTTCACAGTCCAAGGAAATAGAATGCAAAGTTCATTTTGCAATGATTTAAAAGTTATATTAAGGCCCAGCGTTGGATGAAGCAGGAGCAACATGCTTGTAACTAGATAACTCCAAAGCTGGAGTGACTGTTCGGGTAAGTCACAGCTGTTACATTTGATTTATCCCAGCTCATGGGCCTGAACGCTCTGCCCCGTGTTTCAGTTTACAGTAACTCCATGCCCACCACGAGCGTCTTGCAGCAGAAGAAACCCCAATAACACACCCAGGGCCATCAAACTGCTCTGCAGCCTCTGCTGGCAGCCCACTATCGAGACACTCAAAAAGTGACCTTTGGGGAGAGTGATTTCCATATAGGAATGCATTTACTGTATCTGTGCTAAATATAGTAACAGAGCACGCGGGGAGTGTGGTCTCTCGCCCCTGTGAATTGCGGGAGCAATTGTTAATTTGCAATTTGTTGTACCTTCACACTGACAGGAATTACTTTAGCCAAACGGGATTTAATAAACGATCTGTTCATAAACAACCGGTCATTTATCTGGCCCCAGTGCCACTTGCATTCTGAATTTCTAGAGGAAAAGGGCATGAGAGCCCACTTGCTAGCAGGAGGGGCAAGAAGTGCCTACAAGCCCGGAGAGCCAGGGTTGGCACGACCTTGCTCATTATACTTCCAAGGTATTAAAAAGTCCGGGAGTGATAAGGAAAGGGAGGCTGTAAAACTTCATCCTTATCTTCCAGATAGTGGACCTGATCTTGCTTTTATTTATGCTGGTGTTAAGCAAAAGTAATTCCATCAGTGCTGCTGGTGCAAAACGTGAGCGGGTGATCTCAGAAACGTGCCCGGACTCTCGGCTGGTGCTTTCTACTTTTAAATCTATTAATTTGACAAAGATTTTCTTGAGCTGCTGGAACTGCAGATCCAGCCTGCGGGGCTTGGAGTGAAGGGAGGTGAAAATGAAGCCACGTGTGCATCTTTTCTGCATCTTTTATCATCTCCACCTGCATTGTTCTGCTTGGTATGATTTTAAAGACAGCTGACCAGGTTTCCTGGGGACCAAATGCAGACGGAGTGGGCATGCACAGCCCCCAGCATCCTGCGTGGAAACCTGGGTGTGTGCCAGGGGCCACCTCTGCCAGCAGTGGGCAAGGGTCTGGGGGTGTAGCCAGAGCCTCTGCATATGCCCAGGCACATGCATTTTGCCTGCTTCTGGACTTATTCTCCTCTCACACTTTTTTCCCTCCAGTGACAGGAGGAAAACGAGTCCAGATTTGCACGTGCACAAAGGAAAACAAAATCATGTCCTTAACTTAATGCAGGTAATTCTAATTATTAGTCATTGTTGTTATGTTAATTATTATTACCGTTGCACAAAAGGATTGTAAATAGATAACATCACCTTTTCTTTTGCACTGTGTAGTGTTTTTTCCCCAGCATTTCCTTGATGGCACCAATTAAGAAACCGCAAGACAAATATTCGGGAATCAGATTGCGGGTGGTAATTTTCTTGACAATGAAGGAGGCAGAACAGAGCCCGCAGCCTGCTGCTCTGCAGGTACCGCCACGCTGCAGTGCTGACAGCAGTAAAAACTTGTCTCTGACAGTAAACTAAGCATGTATGACCCGGAAGACATAGAGAGCAGATAAGGGCAGTAACACAGACTCCATTTAGTGCTATTAAAACGGTTAAGTAGACTTACGATCAGAGATGCCAGGATGAAATTTGAGAAGCTCTGAAAGTGAGGAGTGGGAGATGGATGGCCAGTGAGCCAGGCTGGTGCTCAGGTTCCCGCAGCACAGCTGACTTGTCCCTTGTTTCCAGGCTGGGATTTTTTTTAAAAAAAAGAATATTTCACTATGGGAAACAGGTTTTGGGTTTTTTGGTTTTTTTTTTTTGCAAAGCAGCATTTCTGAGAATATTACGCAGAACGGAGAAGCGGCTTCAGCATCACTTTGTGGGACTCTGCCAGTCATTGCAGTAAGAGAAAACGCTTTTTCTTATTAAAACACACAGGGCGACTCACAGGTGCTGACCCACACCCCGCAGCACCATTGCTCAGGGTGGGACGCCCCAGTGTTTTAAATATTTCAGTTTGGGTCTGGGTTGTTGGGGGAGGTCTGCAGTCAGCGGCTGGTGCAGGGCTCGGTCCTCACCCCCCGGTGCCGGGACACGACTGTGACCCTCGTTGACGCCAGGGATGCTTGGGAGAGTCCTTGACTCTTCCCCCCATACCCTCCAGTGCCACTGAGCCGTGCTGCCCTCCTGGGACCATCAGGGCAGGGACCACTGAGTCCAATGTCCGAGCACGGCTATAACAGTGCTGCAAAAGCCACTTGGATGTGGTGTTTAAGAGAACAAACACCCCTTGTTTTATTACCATCTATGTGACAAATTGATTTATGGTAGATAGTGACAGAAAGCGCCTGACACAGAAAAAATATTTTTTTTAATCAAGGAATGATCACCATAAAGAATGTACTATATCATTCAAATATATCCAGCTGCAAATACCCTATATGGTAACATTAAGAAGATGTAAACTCTCAGATCTATTATAAACAACTTTTTAAGGTAGCTGAGACTTGGAGGATTTTGACATGGGAAAGGATTAGGAGTATCATAATTCCATATGTGTCCAGGCATTGTGGACTTCTTAATGAAATTTCCAGGGTTTGTAGGAGCTTTTGATATACGCCTGTTGCAGCTGCCATGAGTAGTACAGGTCCTGAAATATTTATTGTTGGGTTTTTTTGCCTATCTCCCCGTTGCTTCCCTTGTGCTCCGTAACACTGAGGTTCCCTGACGCCCATCACGCTGTGCACAACCACTGTGTCCCCATCTGAAGTCTTCTGTCCCTTCTTCCATTCTTAGCCTTCCAGGAAACTAACTAACTAAACTAAACTAACTTTTCCCCAGGAAACTAACTCCAAGGTACTTGCAGAAGAAACCTCATGTCCCACAACTCAGCAGCCTCCTCTCCTTGGGTCTTCAGTCCCATTTTCCTATTCTTTTCCCCCACTACTTTCCATCCCACTTTGCGGATGCCCAGAACCCCAGCTACTCCACCAGGACAACAAACAAGACAGGAAAAAAAGAAGAAATAATGTTCTCCAAAGGGTAACCCCATGGGTGGATTTTCACATCTCCACCAGCATCTCCCTCCTACTCCTTCCAGCCGCAGGACCGTGTCTCCCTACCCGCCATCCTTTACCCTCCATCCCATTACAAACACAACAGTCAATCATTTGTTTCTTGTCCTTGAGGTATTGCCAGCATGCAACCTGCCAAGATGGCTCCAATTCTTCATTCTGTTCCTCACGGCTGGTTGTTTCCCCGTCTCTCTGTGCAATAGCAAACATACATCGTCCATGAGTTCGCTCGTTGTCTTTTATCTTCCTCTCCATCTTCTAAAGGTGTGTTCATCTTTTAAATTCCCGTTTATGCAGGTTTTGAAGATGGTCTGTAGAAAAAAAGATGGGGTTAGTTTATATAGGGGGTGGTTGCTCGGTAGAAGTACAGGAGTAAATGAAGCCACCGGGTATCAGCCAGAATCAAGAGTAAGATAAGGAAAGAGGAGCAGGAAAACCAGCTTCTTGCTTAGAAATTTTGATCCAAGAAGTTCTTTTTGACCTTTCACCCCTTCTAATTTTAGGGAATTTGTCCAAAACAAAAATATCGTAATTCATGGGAACAATTCAGGGGCATAAAAGAAATGGAAAGGCTTCTGTTTCCCCACTTATAGTGGCTTTTTGTTTATCTTTGGTCGTCTCTGTTTTATGTTGAAAACAGTGGGGTTGATAAATAAGCAAGACAAGAGAGAAAGAAAACTCCTTTACTCATTTTTTTTCTCTTTTCTGAAGTTTTTTTTGAGAGTTTTGGATCAGTGTGTTCCTATCGGTGCATTTTCCCTGTGCCCAGCTGATTTAGTGCTACCCCTCCGAAAAGCAAAGCAGGAATGGCCGCAGGAGGGAGGAGAGGTGACTCTCCCCAGACATTATCCGGCAAAAGCAATAGCTGGTTTGGGGATAAACAGTGACAAATTGGCTCCAGCTTCTTGCCAAAGCATTAGGTAAGCAATGTAGGACAGTGCAAATCTTTCCTGCCTATTCCTGGTAGCATTCATGCTCCTTCACCTCCTAAATGTGATGGTGCCCGAGGTGCCCTTTGCTGGCTGCTCGTTTATGGATGGCGTTGGCTTCAAATGGACGCAGCCAAAGGGAGACAGACGGGAAAGCGAAAGCGGCACCGGGCTGGGCTCTGATCCTCCAGCCTCCGGACCCAGTTCTGCAGTGTCTGTGTGTCCTTCGTTTTCTGCAACCTGCATTCAGCCCTGCATTGCAGCAGCAGAGGAGTCCCCTCGGCTGCTTGGCTCCCGGAGCTCAGCGTGGGGCTGCACCAACCCGCGGCTCGCTCGGAGGCGGAGGGGAGAGACAGGGGAAAGGTCCTGGGGACCCCAGAGCCCCCTCCCTCCGGTGGAGGTTTCCCTAAATCAGCTCCAAAGGCTACCCAAGAGGGTTGGGAAGCCCCTCAGTACTGGAGCAACCTCCTCAAGCAAAGCAACCCGTATTTTGTACCAGTCCTGGAGTGGAACAGCCTCCGTCAATGCGTTGGGATAGATAATCTATACTCCTGCGTGCTGCAAGGCTCCTCCGGACAGACAGACAGATACTCATTTGGCAGTCATGCCAGCAATGTGATCCTGGGCTGATGTGATTAAAAACTGTCATCCCAGATGTGGGGGGGTTTCTTTCCTATGTCCTTCTTCCATCCATGCACTCCCAAATGGAAGAGGGAAATGAGCACAGTCAAACCTTTGGCACAGCCTCTCCGTTGTGGCTCAAAGTAGAAAATGTTGGGTGCCAAAATTTTTACTGCAGTGTAAATTAAAATGCCTGGACTAAGATGACAGACACATCGCATGGAGATCAGCACAGCCTCTTGCCTGTTAAGAGACATATTAGAATAAGGAGCAAATGATTCCTGAGAGCAGGGTCTGCTTGAGATTTAAAAAAAAATAAAATAAACAAAACCAAGGGGGAATCAGCAGGCTTGTGCCAAGGTCTCTCAAAGCTTTCAGATGGCTCGAAGGGGCTGGAGGAGGCTGGCGGCTCTCAGGCATGAATCCTGCCCATGCAGACACGCTGCAGATATTTGTCTCTCCAAGTGTGATTACACTCCGAAAAGTGACTTGCCATTACTACCCTTGTGGGATTCTGGGCTTATAGGCTCCAGTTCATTTTCCAGGTTAAAAAAAAAAAAAATCATGACAGAAAAGAAGAGGGTTAGTTTATTTCTTTTTGTTTGTTTGGGATTTTTTTTTTCTTTGCTTGCTTTTTTCCTGGCTGGCAGCTCAGCAAGCTCACCCCTGGCTCTGGGAGTAAAGAGGAGCCGTAGGTCATCCTGTGGGTGGGACACAGTGATGGGAAGGAAGGCAGCTCCTGCCCTGAAATCACTGCTGCGGTGGCTGTGCTGTGCTAACAGGGCCAAAATGTAGTAAGGGACATATTTCATCCCAAATGTCAGTAGATCTGAGGATGGACATGCAGATCTGTGGGGTAGGAAGCTGCTGGATTTTGCAGGCATGTCTGGTGTGTGACCACGCTTTAATCTGATGGGATTCAACATCAAGATGTGGCAGGGACCACCTTGGCCTGTGGTCCAGGGGATGGTGATGGCATACTTGGGCAGCACGGGCTTGATCCTGGGCCTGGCAGCTGCTAAACCTGTATTAACACTTCACCGGAGGAAACGTGTAGATGCTCAGCAGGGAAAGGGCCTTTCCTCCAGACAGGAGAGGAGTTAACTGGAGTCGCCAGGGTTTGTGCATAAGTGTATGGTGGAGTTTGTGCCCTTTGGGTCATTTCTTTGATTTGACAATTAGGTTGCTCATGGGTGGTGCTTAACTCCTCTAAGTCAGAAGGACTTTCCATGGCTTCAGTTCAGGTCCCTGAGCTCTGACCGATCCCTGCAGCTCCCAGCACCCCGCTGAGCCCCCCCCCCGGTTGGTCTGAAAGCAGGCGCTGCCCCCAGCAGCACTGAGGACCAGCTTCCCCGCTGCGCGCCGGCCCAGCAGCTCAGCATCCCTTAGTCGCTATTTCTACCCTCGGCACAGGTTCTGCCTGGCACTCCTGGAAACAAAGTCCCATCGTGCAGCATTGCATACAAGTGAAATTCAGGCAATGGGAGCAAAGAATTTAGCAGAAGTAATTTTCAGTGACTAAGTTGCATGCACTTGTGCATTTTTTCGTGGTTGCTTACAACATGCTCTTTGCTCACAGCAGATATGTATTTATTAACTCACACCTAACGGTCCCTGCTCCTTGCTGCCAGGCCCAGTCATGGAGGGTCAGCATCAGAGACCAGTTTCTGCCATTATTTCCTCCGGTCATGTGCGAGAGGCACTTGCTATTGAGGCTGCAGCCTCACACTTCCAGTGAACTGTAAAACCAATTTAAAAACGACATTTCACAAATTAATGCAATGCCCACTGCAATCACACGTTTTTGGGCTGCTGAGGAGGCATATTCCAGCCTGGAATTTGTTACCTGGCCAGGCCGTTTGTCACTGCACAAAATTCCTCGCCTTGTAGCCCCTCTGTGCAAGGACAAGTTAGAAATACGGACAGCTAAGGAGTAGCTTCTGCCATCCTCTGCCGGGATGTGTTTTTAACCCTGCTCCAAATTCTTTGGAGTCACTGCCATGCTGTGCTCTAGGTTCACAAGTAAAGGGTGTTTTTTTTTTAGCAATAACTGCAATAATCAGCCCTTTGGTACCACCTCTCTCTCCAACACGACTCGTCACCGGGAGATCTCAAAGGACTTCCCAAAGGCAGGCAAATAATTTAGCTGCTGCATGAGGAAACTGAGGCAGGGAGAAGCCCGCCGGGCAGCAGGGTGCAGGACGAGGCCGCGGGCCGCAGTGTCCCGTGGGAGCTGCACCGCGGCGCAGCCGGCTCGGCACAACGCTTGGTGCCGGGGTGCCGCTGGCAGCAGCCGAACCGCTCCCAGGAGCCGGGTTTCAGAGGCAGTTAGGTGCCTAATGATGCAGGCAGACACCTGGTGGCATTTGCACTGGGAATGAGGTGCTTTACATGCCTAGGCACTTCTGAAAATCTCACTCGGCATCTACCTGCAGCTGTGAGTGCCTGCAAAAGCCAGAATGTTTTCAAACTGCTGCCTGGGAGGCTGTTCTGGGCTGTACAAAAGGCCGTTTTGGCTGCCGACATTGGCCTTCAGGGTGGGGAAGAAGGACTGGAGGGCAACACTTACTCAGCCAGCCCCTTACGGGAAACACCCATCGCCCCGGGCTTCCCCTGGCCACCATCCATGGGGTCCCAAAGCTCAGCAGCTGCATGTGAGACCTGTCACCACATCTAACCTGCTCTTCCAGCATTGCCTTTGGGTGAGTTTAATAGTTTTCAAAGAAGGGTTTAGCACAGCCTGTGTCCCTTTTGCACAACAGCTCCACACCTGCACCCATATGTTATACCTCCTATACCTCCAGCCACGAGGTCCTCTTCACTTTGCAGGGCAATATTTTTGCAATGATTGCAGGCACAAATCCCTGCGGATGTGAGGGTGCAGGGGTGATTTGGCTGGATGCCATGTCTGTACATCCCTCACATGCTTGTAAGCATCTCATTGGGTTTATAAAAATTGTGGCCAGCAATTTTGCCATAAGCTCTCAGGAGACCTCAGCTGGAGTTTGGTTTGGATAACAAACACTCGTAGCTTGGCGGATCAAATGGCTCAGGAAGGTGGTACATGGGGGTGTTTAATAAATGTTCTGCTGCTTCTCCACTTCCCATCTGCTCCCATATTCCAGCAACAGACAACGTCTGGGCCCCCCACCCAGGCTTTGCAAAGGCTCTAATGGCTTTGTAGCCAAACCCTGCCCCTGCCCTGAGTCCCCTGTCAGACCTCAGCCAAAACCTGCCCTGCTAGAGCTTCCCCCAGCCTCGGAGAGTGCTGCTGGCATGATCAAGCTAGAAAGCAAATAATCCAGTAATTTATTATTAAAACCAATATTTCTAGGTGACTCCCTTAATAGGGAATTTATTTCAATGCTGTTTGGCAAAAAGTAGAAGTCACGCCTCCCGGTATATGGTTTATTTTCCATGTTTGTGGAAAGCAGGCAGAGAAAATGAATGGCTTCAGTAACTTTAAAATAATCTACAAGGCAGAGTGCATCTCCTCATCTTCTTTCAGAAGGTTTTATTCAGCTCAGGCTTTCTATATGATACAGTGATGAATGAAATACCTGGGAACAGTACAAAGTAACGTTATTTATGGAGAACAGTAAAAGAGCATCCTGTTTCTTAGCATGCAATTTTAGTAACGGCAGAATTTTGAGATTAAAATGAGATTCCCCTCAGATCATTTCAATTCATCCCAAACTTCAAAAAAGGTCTTGTGCAGAAGTGGGGTTGGCTTGGTCTTCCCAATGTTCCTTGTGTCTTTCAAACACCCATCCCTTGGTAAAATCAAGGACCGGAAGACCAGGAACACAGTGTGAGCACCCCAGCCTTCCTCTCCACTACCCAAATTTTCTCATCAGTGAGCTCTAATCATCCGTAATGTCATACCCCACCATCACCTGGGAGATTTGAAACAAAACTGAACAAAGAACCGGCCTTTATCCCAGCTCAGTAATTTGGTGAGCCCAGGTACCTCGATCTCTGCAAATGACTGCCATAGCTTCAAAGCCAATTTGACCCATCACTGCAAGGATGCTGTGCTTGGGACAGGTGCCTGCTTTCCAAAACTGCTCCTCCTGGCTCCAAATTCAATAAGCCCTTTCAAACATGTTAAAAGTTTGATCTGGGTGATGCCAGATGACTCTGGGGGCACATACCTTGGTACCTCACTGAATCAGGCCCCACTTGGCAGGGCTTTATTTAGAAAATGCCTCATGCCTGCTAGGCTTGGGATGAAAAAACTTTTTTTTTTTTTTTTGTTTAAAATGGTTTGTTTGCTAGTAAATTCACAGTGAGGCTGAGATAACACATTTGTGTTGTTAGGTACAAAGATAATGGAGGATTAAAATGTTGACAAGTGTGTAGAGAGGAAAATGATTTGGTTACCTCTCAGCGATGCAGCAGCAGCTGGAGTGAGCCCTGCATCTGTGGCTGCTTCCAGGCAATTACTGCTTCACTCCCAGCACTTCTGACAAATGCTTCTGCTCTCCTGCTTTGAATTGTCAAATGCAAAAGTTGCCATGAGAAGTGGTTTCCCTCCTTTGGCCTTTCTTTCAGCTTTTCTGTGATCAGTCTGGAGTATTCCCACAGGGAAAAATCCTAATATTTTTGTGGTATGGAATTGTCCAGGCAGGAGAGTGAGATGAGTCTCGGTATTCAGGGCATTTGTGCACTTTACAATTTTTCTCATAAAATACCCCAAATGCCCTTAACAATATCTTTAATTCAAGAGTTNTGGTGGATATGTATGCCCCAGCAGCGTGGCTGCCTGCTGCGGGACAAGCTCGCCTTGCCTCCTCATTTAGGGAGCATGCCGCCTAGGGAAAATTTAATATTTTAGTCTAGTGGTAGCAGTGTATTAGATCTCCAGGTTTCTGAGGTCATCTTCAGTGAGTAGCTCGTTTCTGCCCACATCCATGAGCAGGAGGCAGCTGAGGAGCCGGGAGGAGAAGTGTGTGCCCTGAAGTTGCTGTCGGCATCCAGCATCACGCCACCTGGTTGTAGCACTGATGCCAGGTCCGATGGAGCAGCCAGGCTGAGCAGGGCAGGAGAACATGCTCTCCCGCCTTGGGATCACCGCTCTGTGTTTAATGCCGCAAGTGAATGCCAACAGAGCAAGGGTCTGGGCCTGGGAGCAGGCAGCGGCTGGGTGCTGAGACGACCCTGAGGGTGCTGGCTTTGCTCCAGAGCTTGCATCAGTTATTCAGCCCGAAAGTAAGAGGCGAGAGGAAAAGGCTGTCTCCTGTGTCAGTGCAGGCATTGTTCACCCGGCACCCAGATTTTCACCTTTTGGGTGCATAGCCACTGCCAAAGCAGAGCTGGCTTTGCCTCTATCGACAGCCCCAAAGGGGCTTGGTGCTGGGGCTGAGCCCCGGGGGAGAGGGCAGCCCTGCACCCACAGAGGCAGGAGACCTGCTGCAGAAATCAAATATTTTGACAAAATTGCTCACTTCCAATCTTAAAAACCAGAACAGCTTAAATGGGTTTCGTTTTCCTCCAATTCAGACCAGAATTTTAAGAAAAGTTTGCAATTTAAGCCTGAAAACCTTGGTGCCAATCACACTCATTTCCATCCCAGTGTTTCCACGCCAGGGATGATTTCCATGATGGCTCCACGCAATAACCCAAATAAAGGAAAAGGGGGAAAGTCTCACCTGAGCTGCCATGGTCCCAATTAGCAATAGGTAAATAAATCTTATTTCCTTGTTCTTGCTTCATGGGCTCTGATGGCTGATGAGACTTGTGAGACGTGAGCCCTCCCTTCTTCCTTCAGTGCATAAATACTGCATCTTTGGGGATTTGCTTTGGTTAATTTAGGAGCTGCTTGAATTTTGCTTAAAGGCGCCTGCGTGTTGCTATCCCTTGGAGTCGCCCAATGTATTTGTCATAGCCGAACCTGCAGTTCATTAGAGGTACAGAGTCAGCTAATTATTCCCAGAAAATGTAGTATAATTTTATGAATTATGCATAAAATATTAACTAATTCTGAAGTTCCCAGATACATACATAGACTGCAGGGCAAATGCTTCCCCACTTGAGGGCTATATATACAAACATGAAACAAATAATACTTATATTTAATCCAGTGTTTCAAGCAGGGTGGCTGCATGCTGAGGACACGAGCATCTAGGGGAGAGTCTCATGGAGATGTGGGGTCCCCTCCCAGTGCTCAGCCTGTGGAGGGGGGGCTGCCAGGCACGGCACTGCCCCAGGCTGCGGTTTGCAACGAAGACCCTATTGATGGAGCCTTGATCTCTAAGCCAAGCTAGTTTGAGAAGGTCCATGCTGAATTTCATGGATAATGGCCAAAACACCGCCTTTTTCCAGCAGAGACGTTGCAGAGCAGCCCTCCCCACCAGATCCATAGGCAGGTACATCCTTCTCTCAGCCTGGGCCTGGAGCCAGGAGGAGGGCGCAGGAAGGACAAACCTCCACCACAGTCTTAGCCCCCAGCCCCTGCAAACCCCCTGGGGAGGTGCTGGGGAAGCCCTGCCCTCCCAGAGACGCAGCAGCGACGGTGCCCCAGGACTTGATCCATGGACTTTCACTTCAAAGATGCAGATCAGCAGCAACGGTCCTCCTCCTCTGACAGATATTCATTTCAGAGTTCGCCAGCATGCTTTGGAGACATAAAAATCAATAGAACAGAGGGAACAATAAAGTTTCATTGTTCAGTAATGAGGTAGATGGCATCTATCACAAAGTCCCAAAGTGCTGCTCACTGCAGGATTCTTCTCCACTGTCTCCTCCTGGCTGGAGATAAAGAGCCTCTGGTGCTGGAGCTGGACCTCAGCTAAATAAGAGATGGGCTTAGCTGGGAGAAATCTGAATTCTGGAAGATGAGTGTCCCTCCCTGGCCAGGCTTCTTCCTCTTGTGTGCAATATAGTAGCAGCATCCCAATACTTTCAAGTCAAGCTCTTGAGATGATTGCTGAGTCCCAGATCTTGACCTCCAAAGGCTCCAGGAGTTCATGTAATCATTTAGTCTATTCACACCACAAGAATGTCCCCATTGTCGTTGCAGCAGGCTGCACGGCAATCAGCCTCTGCGCACGCTTGGTGCCAAGGGACTGGCAGCAGCGGGAAGCTGCGGCTCTCTGGAGAAAAGGGAGGACACCAGAGGAGCCACCTCAAACCCTTCAGCTCCAAGGATGCTAATGCAAGTTACTAAATCTTTAAAAAACTTTGGAGAAACAAGAGGTGGGAGAAAGGGGTGATGTTCGAAGAGCATTTATAGAGGGATGGCTGGAGACTGGGAGGCTGGGAAATGAAGGAAAGCCTGAGGGGGTCAGCAGTGGAGCCGGACCAGCTGCCTGCAAAGGGATGGTGGAGGAAATGCAGAGATAAGGAAGAGACCCAAGACTGACAGCAGGAAACGAGTTTGTCCTGAGGTGCAAAACCCCGGGTGCTGATACAGAGAACTCCACTAGGCAGTATCTGGGGACCCGTGAGATGCCTGGGTGGTGTTTCAGGGCACAGTGGTGGGCTCAGGACAGCAATGCAGGCTTAGGCTCTCGGCTCCAACCCCTGCGGGTCCCCAGCTGCCCTCCCATTCTCACCAGAGGCATCACCCAGAAAAGCATTTCTTTCCTCCATCCACAACAACTCTGAAAAAACAAGTTGTGCTTCATTTAGTATTATTTTAACATAACTTTAAATCACCTGCTTTTTTTTTTTTTTTTTCTCCTACTTTTCTGCTGAAGAAGGGGAAACAAGCTGCTGGCTGTGTGGAATCATTTATGCTTTATCCAGAAAAACCTTTAAAACCTGAGACAAGGCACATGCTGCAGCGTCCGGGGAACACAGGCTTGTCTCTTCCCAGTGTCCAACTCCCTTGTACTGTCACGCTAGCAGGAAGAAATATGCAGTCACCCTTGCTGCATATTCTGGCAGGGTTATTGTCAACTTATTATTTTCTGACTCAAAGCCAAAAATGAAGGGCATTTGCATCTTGCAATTTTGCTGTTTGCTTGTCTTGCTTATGTTGCTCGAAATGACCTACAAGGATTCAACAGCAGGCAGCTAGGACAATACAGGAGTGGAAAAGAGATGAAGCTGGAAAGTTCACATCTCACCCTAAAACATCCCACAATATTTAGTTAGTGGGAAGGGAGCAATTAAAAAACACATGGATTTTTCTTCTATAGATTCATTCCTAATTTGCAGTGGTTTCTGTCATAAGAGAGCACAAATGGGATTTGGATTTCTCCCTGGGAAAAAAAAAAAATAAATCTACAATTAAAATAAATATAGCAACCAGATGCTAGACCTGTACATGGAGATGAGTTTCATTAACATCCATGCAGTCAATGCAGAGAAAGGAAGCACCTTGCTTGCCTTTCCTTTGTTTTATCTTATACCCTATCTTAACAACATCATTTTGCATCTTAAAGTCTGAGGATACTTTACTGGAGGGCAGCAGAATTTACGTAGATGTGATAATGAAACTGCACAAATATAATTTACTGTAAGTGGCACTGAATTATATAACAAAGAAAAGGTGAGGATCTTTGTGAAATACTGCCTCTCACCAAAAAAAAAAAAAANAAAAAAAAAAAAGAGTCCTGAGAATAATATCTTCTTAAAGACAGTTTTGCATAATTGCTCTGTACATCTGACAGGGCTGGGATATACTTTTTCTTGCAGGTGTCAAAGGCTCAGCATTGACTGAAAGAGTGGTGCACTCTGCAGTCTTTGGTGCAATGCTTGGTGCATTACGCTCACGTTGCGAGACGCCTCCTCTGTGCTTATGAAATGGTTAATTTTCAAAGATAAGAAGAGTTGCTGTACAGCAATCAAATGGAAGCTAATGCACACCTAAGACTGCAGGCAGCAGCTCTCCGAGCTGCTGGCATCGCATGAAGAGTGAAAAAAAGAAATAAAAGAAACCTGAATTTTAGCTATATGGAGAAAATTTTCTCCATCCACACACCTCTCTGTTCTGATGACAAAAAAACTTTAAAAATATGTCTGTGTTGGGCCATGCTCTTCCAGCCTGATCGTAGGCACTGGAGCACCTACAAAAGAAAGAGAGAAAAAAGCACTGGCTTTGCAAGAGGGGGGTTCCATCTTGCCTGCCTCATTCGTGGGAATAATCTTATCAAAGTCCCTGGAGTTATTTTCCTGCATGCAAGCGGTGGGACTTGATGGAGGAGGAGAGCGACAGGGACAGGCAGTCTGCAAATAATGTGGATGCAGGACATATCAAGACCCAGCCCTGATTCACTGCACAATTTGGATGCAATGAGCCACCGAAACAGATGCAGAACACCCATAACTTCATTTACTTCATTGGCTTTAGATGCTCTGGTGAAAGCAAAAGCAGAACCCAAATGTTGCAAACACCCAAACCCCCTGTTACCAGCAAATCTCTCCTTGAAATGCCTTATCTCATCAAAGATTAATTTCCAAGTCGCTACGGTTGTCCCCTCATGCCACGACCCCATCACCAAAGCCAGTGATGTCTTGGTGACCTATGTCTCAAGGTCGCAGCTCTATGAACTTGGCAAACGTGTTTCTTATTCCTCTTCTTCTAAACACACTTCTAGGTGGAATCCCTGGAAGAAAGCCTTACACTGCAGCTGTCTTTTGAGTTTAATCTGAGGATTTTTCAGGTTGGATCTCTTTTCTCAGGGCACAGTATCCTTGCTGAGTGGCATCTTACCGGGTCGCATCATTTCAAGGCAAGTCCCATCCTCTGTTCCAGGTACAACTGGGAGCAGTACAGAATGAGAGGCTGCTAAACAAGGCTCTCACACTTAATTATCATCAGGCAAAATAAAATAAAAAAGAAATGTTCCCATAGTAATTACTGAGCACAACATTCATATAGCAGCGTGGGCAGATTCCTCTGGCCAGAGTGGAGGCTCCATAAGAGACACAGACAAAGTGCTCTTAGTTCCCTTCTTCTGTGAACAACTCTCTGTATCCTCCACTTTGTGATCTTTTATTTCTGAGGTGGGTAATTATCAACTGTAGAGAGAAAGCTGCTGCGGTGTGAAGCGCAGCGAAGCTCCGACGGACAGGAGGGATGCCTTTCACCGACTGCATGCATGAACATACCCTGCCAATGTCAACCAATGCCACCTGCAACTAAAGTGGTTCTTCTAAAGACAGGTGAGCCCCAAAAGGGGACAAAAGTGAGGGAACACAGTGTGTTTCTCTCTTTTAGATTCAGCAGCAGGCTAAAACAGCTGCTCTACTGATGCTGAAGCATCCCAAAGGACTTTCCCTGCCCCTTGAGTGGAGCGGGAAGGCCGAAGCTGGTTTACACTTGGTGTATGCAGCCACAGCTACCCCCAAAGGGTGTCCCAGCCCCTGGCTGATGACAGCATGGCCACACACCGGTCATTTTAAAACACAGCATCTGTGAGTCCCCCTTCCAAAAACAGCAAGGTGGAGGAACAGTGTGAGGTGCCTTATCCGCGGGCAGTTCTGCACTGGAAAGAAGTCCCTAGGTGGCTCCTTGGGGAAGAGGGACCAGGACCAGCTTTGCAGGCAGCCCCCGGACACCCATCACTGACTCAGCAACTTCAGGCAGCAGAAAAAAAATAATTCCAGGAGGTTAAATTGATTGCCAAGGAGGTCCTACAAACTTGACAGCCTCCGAGCAGCTCGACTTCATTTAAGTCATTTCAAGGCAATTCCAGGAGGGCAAAGAGGAGAGCTGCACGGGAGAGCCACCAACAGCCAGTCTGCTCTTAAAGAGCACAGTCGCATTTTCCCAGGTTGTTTTCTTTTCTCCTTCTTCTTCAAGGGATAAAATTTCTTGCAGATAATTTTTTTTTTCCCCCCTCCTTTTTAATGCACGGGTGGATGTAGAGCGGGGCAGGAGCTGGCCCACATTCTAGGCTCTATACGCGGTGAAGCCGGAGCGTCATGGGATGACTGCGCTTCAGGCTACGGCAGAGCCCCACACGCGATACCACGAGCACTACAATTAACTATTGCACGGTTGGATACCAAACAAAGTACCTGAGTGGCTGCTCTGAGGCACTTAGGCTACAGAGGAAGCAGATGATGTACTATTTGTCAGATATTTTCATAAGTAGGAGATAAGAGAGGCTAGAGGAGAGCGAATCAATGCCTTTTTTAGATCTATGGTGCTTGAGGCATCTGTCAATGCTGGAGAGTAAATATTTACTTTTCAACATAAAGTCCATATAATCACTTTTCTATCAGTCACTTACTGCTTCTGAGTGTGTCTTACCACAATGTTGATATTTGCATTAGCTACTTGCATTGGCTATAAGATTCATACAGTTGTCAACTGCATTTAGACTTCAGCTGAAAATCCCTGGGTCCTGTACCACAGCTGCTGCAGTCGCTAATGGCAATTGAAAAGAGAAAGCGGAGATATTTCCCACAGCAAATAGCAGACAGAGATAAAGATGGAGCTACAGCATGAAGGTTATAATAATAGGCTCTCTTGTGCTCATTAAATTAAGAGTCCCATCGGATCCACAGTGTGCAGATGTGGGCAAGAGACAGAAAGCTAGACATAGTGAGGAAAACTTAAATTTGGAGAAAGGAAGTGTTATTAAGCCCATTTTATTGACAGGGGAACTGAGGCACAGAAGTAGAAAGTGACCTTGCTCAAGGTCAGATGCAAAATTTTCTCAGAGGATGAGGAGCTGAACCCATATCTAGAAACTGGGGGCTCAGTAAAATGCCACAGGACCATTTCTGTTCCTTGCACACTCAAAACTGGCAGGAAATCACTCATGCAAATGTGTTCAGGTAGATGGAGAGAAGCAGCAATGTTGTTTGGCCTGAGCTCAATGGGCCAGGGCTCATTGTCTGACCCAGGGTTCTACCCAGCTCTGGTACGGATGGGGAGGAGGGAGCCACAGCCTGCATCGGGCACAGCTGATGGCCGAGAGCAGACACGGTTTCAGCCACATGTACCGACTCGAAGATACCAAATGAGTCAAATTAAAAGCTTCAAAAATGACACCAAATATCACACAAAAAGTACTGAACAGCAACTACCATCCCAACCATCAGAAATGACTCTCAAATCTTTGCAAGCGGAGGGAGGCCCAATAACCAGTGGGGCAGTGAGAGCAGTGTGGTGGCATGGGTGCCCAGCTAGGGACCTCATCCATGTGACATTGACTTTGCGCTCCTGCAAGGTTTATTCCCAGCATTTAGAATAGACCGAGTGAACCGCACGGTCTGGTGTTTTTTCAGGACAGAGTGTTGCTCCGGCACAGCACCGGCGTTTCTGCCAGCTGTGTAAGTCCCTGGTGCAAGATGCAGGAGGCCCCTGTGCCTCAAGGCTTTTCTTCTCGTTTTTTCACAGCGCAGAGGGGAGGTGGAGGTTTGTGCTGAAGGCTGGGTGCTGGTGGGGAAGCCTTGGCACGGCTCTGCCTTGCCCACTGCTGCCCTGCAAGGCTCAGCACCCAGGGAGCTCCCCCAGCATCATCCAAACAGCGTGGCTGGGGACCCCAGGAGAGGTGAACCCTGCCCATGCTAATGGTCAAGATTAATTCTCAAGCTTGTGAAAAAAAGAAAACAGGACAGCCAAACAAACAAACGTGGTTTATGGCTTAAGGAGACCCCAACAATAAGCTTTGCCAGGACATTAATCTCAGCTTGCATCTTTCCTGGCCGTGCTCCTGTGTACAAAACGCTATGGGCCAGATTCTGGTAGAGTTATTCTTGTTCACCCCCACCTGGCTTTACAAGCACTAATTCAAATTGATGGAGCTTTTCGCACAAAAAGCTGCTTCTCAGTGTGCGGGTGGCAGGACGCGGCCAGCAGATCAGCATTTTGTGCCTGCCCGCTGCCTTCCCCCCTTCTCTTCCCTCTCTCCCCCCATCCTTCCCACAGCGAGTGGTCAGCATTCTCACCGCCCCAGCGTGTTGACATGCCTGAAATATCTCTGCTTCGCTGCCTGTGCTCTTGGAAGTATTTTGCTGCTCTCTCACCTCTCCATTAGAGAGACACATTCATCTGTCAGCTTATCGGAGGAATTTCCAACAATCTGTGGCAACGCTACAAGTCTCAATCTTGCTGTAAGTACCTAAAGCCAATTAGCATACAAGATGTTTCCCTCTCACATAGTGCACCAGTGGCCTAAGGGTTTTTTTTTTTTCCTGTACATCGTCTTTTTTTTTTTTTTTTTTTGGCAGGACTGATGGCAAATAGAAGCACACAGCAGCATCCACCCAGCATAGACGGGAGAGGATCCATACGGATGGGTGAGGATTCCTCTTCTCCTAATGAAATCCTCAGTCGCTGCTGGACCCACACAGCCGGTGGCAGAGGGACCGGGGAGCCAGGGGGTCCCCCTGGCCGGAGGGAATGGGGGGCCAGGGGGTCCGGCTGGCCAGGGCCGGAGCTGTCGTTACCGGCGAGTGCCCTCTCCTGGAAAAGGCCTCCTCTCCATGCGTGGCCCCCCCGCCGCTGTTCGAGGATATTAAACACCTGGTTTTAATAGCAGCGATGTTTCACGTATCATCCCCCTCCCCTGTTTCCTCTGGCTCGTGAGCGCACAGGCTCGGTGCCAGAAATCCTCCCGGTGGTACTTTTCTCCAGCCGTACCCTTACGTTTATTTTGGGGCGTAATTAATCCTTTTAGCATGCCGGCTTTCTCCTGCCAACAGAGCCCAAGCACTGTTTCGGCAGAGTTGTGGGGATTTGCCGGTGTCCTTGTCCATGTGCTGTCAGCTGGGTGATGGCTGCAGGATCTGCCGACAAACCTTGTCCTTGCTAGCATGCTTTATGTATCCTAAAGGAAAAGAGGCACTTACCTTCTGCATTCTTGGGTATTTTATTTGGGGTAGATCCCTGCATTTTCCAAAGGCTGGATTTAAAGAGTCAAAGCTGCTGCAGCGAAGCTGGCCCGCGGCCCTGCTGGGGTGTTTCTCATCCCCCATGAGGACGTTTCGCATTCTCATCTGAAAGTGAAGCTCTGACACCAAGCGTTGCTCCTGGAGTTGGTTTCACATGGATGAGGATTGCTCTAACCACAGATATACAGGGGCAGACTGGGATACGCCTCTGCACCTCTTCCCTGCAGGAACCTCTCCCTTCCCACCTGGGCCACTGGTCAGAGCACTCCAGGCCAATGCGTCCTTCAAAAAAAAACCCCACTTTGCCTTGAAACTGGGGCATAAGCAGCTTTACCGTCATGCTAGCAATAGTTACTCTTACAAGCAATTAAAACACCCAGCGAACTGGTGGCTGGTCGGAAAGCAAAGGTCCTTCCCACCGTGAGATCTCGGCAGATGAACCAATTAAGAGGAACTCAGGCCAATTTATTTCTTGATAGATAATGATGGGAGTTCTCACCAGGGATCTGTAATTTTCTATTGATGAAAACCTGCCTTTTCTGATTTGCGGGGTTATCTGTCTTTCTCAACTTCAGGGCTCTTGCCAAATTTGCAGGCAGCCCTGTGAAAGTGCCGTGTCCCACAAGAGCCATGTATTTTAATATGCAGTAGTTTTCTTTGCCCTGGAACCAGGAGTGGTTCTCCATGCTGACAATCCATAAAAGACCTAATGACCCATCTGAGGAACGTTAACCGGCACCGTGGCCATTCCAGGCAGAGTACTTGTTTGGTTTTTTGCCCCCTCCTGCTTGGGAATTTTATTTCTGGAGAGGATCCTTGGGGGTGAGTTGGATCTTTAAAGATCTTTTAGCATTGAACAATTAAAAATCCAGCTGAAGGGTGGCTTAGCCTTCAAATTGAAAAGCCCAGTTTGTCAAGACAAGCTTTGTTAAAGACCTGTGGCATGCTCTGGCAGGGCTGGCAGCCTGTGACAGACTTCCCATACCCCAAAAAGTGGATTTTTCAGGCAAAAACCCATTATTGCTTTCACCAAGAGCTTGCAAATGTGACTGCTAATTTGAAGGATTTTTTTCCTTCTAGCTTAATTGGCTCTGCTTATAATTTAGTGCCATATAAAAGAAAACTATTTACGCCCCACTGTATTTTCATGATCTATAGTTAACATTTGTGTTTAGCTGGGAATTACGATCCAGCTTTGTTCAGTCCCTGAGAAACGGTTGGAAATATTTAAATGCAAAAATAATCTTTTGAGGTCAGAGCCTTTCTGCACTGCTGGGGATGCAAATTGTACAGGGAGGATCTCCACCACCGCGGGGGGAGGATTGGATTTGCACGTGGAGGTCTGATCCTGGCCACCCCACACACAGCCAAGGTGGTTTCTGGACATATATTTCCTCCCAAATCATCTCTCCTGGCTGCCAAAGGGGTTTGACATCAACATGATTTCCCACCGGCAGCCAAAAGCAAACAGGTCAGTGGCGGTCAGGGTGCCGAAGCGTGGGCTGTCCCAGCTGAGAACTGAGGAGGTCGTCTCACTTGTGATCAGCATCCCAGAGCTCTCAGCATTTTTTAGCCAACACCAAGATAAAAGGTTTTTGCATCAATCCCCCAAGATCTTCCCTCGCTGCCTCTGAAATGGGCTTAAAATCTGTTTGTTCAGGGGCTTGTGAGTTCTCCAGCCTTCAAGAGTCCTGTTATGCATTGAAGATCCTCTCTTTTTTTCTTTTTTCCTTTTTTTTTCGTTCTTTCCCCCCCTTCTTTTTTTTTTTTTTTTTTTTTTTTTCTTTTTTTTTTTTTCCTTTTTTTTTTGCAACAATGGTTGTTTCTTTTGNGAGTGCCCTAATTATACAGAGCATTGATTTTACAATGCATTCATGGATTGATTGTACTGCCACGCTCCTCCCACAGGAAACAGCTTGCACATGAGCACTTTTTGATCTCTCCAAAGTATTCCCTAAGGTGAATCAATGGCTCTTGCATCTTGTCTCTTGCTTTAGTGTAGGGGAAGCTGAAGATGTCTTGCTACTGAAATGAGCTTCAAGAAAAATGTCTGAAGGCAGGAAAAGAGAAGGCAAATGATTCACTCCTTCCCTCCTCCCCCCCCAAAAAAAAGATTGTCTCATGTACAGCAAAATATGTTCTTGTTAACATAATGTTCTCATCCAGCTCAACCAATTGCGATCTCGGAGAAAGCATGGGAACTTCCGTATCATTATCTTTAATAAACTGGCCAAGATAAAAGTAATGATATCTTAAGAAACAGAGTGCATAATAAAATATATATCTATATAAAAGCATGAAATGACATGATAAAATGAGGAGAAAGAGGCAATTTACGTCTTTTATGGCTTTGGCACCTCCGTAACAGAAATCTTGAATACAGTGCTGTTAACCAGACCAAACTTTTTAAAACAGACAATCTCTTTTAGTCTAAATGGAGGGTATTAGCTCCAGTTCCTAGCGATACCCTGTGAAGAGGGTAATGGATTAGACTCAGATTCAGGCTGAAGGCTCTAATCCCTCTGTCTTAATGACTGTACATGCCGCCAGCCCCAGCCGCAGCCCTGCTCCGCGAGGGCCTGATCCAACGCCTCCCCGATGCCACGGAGGCGCCCAGTACCGTCCAGCCCTTTTTTGCATCCAGTGCAACCAGATTTAGCAAAAAAAAGTCTTGACCTTGAGGAAATCTTCCCAAATTATGGATTAATTCAGAGTTCGCACCGAGACCCTTGCTGGATGGTAAAGGGGCGATTCCTGCTGCCAAAAGCTTTATATAAAGGGTTTGATTTCCTCTTAGGTTAATACTGGCAAGTACACTTCTGCCCATTAGGTTGCTCGGTATTAATTTCGATCTGTGCAGGGTTCATTTCAGCGTGCTCTGCTGAGAGCTCTGCTGATTGCAGTGGTTAATTACCAGCCGAGCATTGCCTCTTTAGAGCGTGCCAGCCTCCAAGGGGTCCCGAGCCCTGAGCAGGACCCCGCAGCCCTCGGGGGTCCGCACGCTGCCCACCAGCCCCAGCGCTACGGCCGCTGCCAAAATCGAGCAGAAGTGTTGTGCATCTCTTTACTCAGCAGTTTCCAGAGGAAAAGCTGGTAGGATGGAGAGGGGAAGGCAGATCCCTCTCATTCAGCAACTCACCGGGACTCAGCCCGGAGTCGGGGGATGCCGAATAACAATTTTTATTCTGGGTCTACCCAAGGTTATGATGCTCTGTCCTCCCCTCCCTGCCATGCTGCCTCTAAACTCTGCATTGCAGCACGATGTTGGGTTTCTCTATCAGTTTTCAGATGCACGAACACCCACCCTTGGAGCACTGCTGTGTAGGTGCATGCAGAACGTGCTGTTATTTGTAATAGATATATGCATATGAAATATAAAAGCAGGTTATTTCTTACCTGGTGAGCTGAAGGCTTTGATTGCTGGCTTATATGAAATATTTAATCATGCACAAGAGATAACTCATAAGATATAATGTCAATGTACGATGGAAAGCTAGTCTTTATTATCACAGGTGTAAATTTTCACACCTCTGTTATCAATTTTGCAATTATAACTGGGTTTCCCGGTAAAGTAATTTACTACTCACTACCATATAGGATGAAGAAAATGATCATTTATCCTCCTTCAACTCAATTAAATATTCATCGTTCCCCAAAAAAGGGGGAGAGAGGATTTAAATCACTTCCAAACTGTTCTCCAGCATTTTTTTTTTAAAGGGGAAGAACTCTGCCTTGTAAAAAGCAAAGATTTGAAGCAAAAAAAGACAATAGGAGTGTAATACATTCAGAGATGCGGCACAGATTTGGCTCATCAGTCATTTGTGTTGTGGGAGTCCAAAACAGTAATAAAATCAACACAAATCCAGCTTTAGCACGAGAAGAGAAGGCTGATTCTCAAGTCAGATGAAAGCAGCACCATTCCAGCCCTGATTAAAGCAAGCAGGTTGTGCATGGAGAGAGGGGAGCATAACAAAGTTTGTTCTGGCTCGTGGTTTTCAGCGTGGATGCAGCTATTTCGCTGAGCAAACGCTGACCTTTCCTCCGTTTTGCCTCCTTTGGGAACTTAATATTTTGTGCAAGGAATTTGGGATTTCTTTGTTTGCAAGGAGGGAATTTGGGTGTTTGTTTGGGTTTGGGGGTGTTTCACTTACTTTTCTTAATATGAACCCGTGCTGGACCCGGGGAGAGCTGCCGCCTCCTTCCCACGGGAGCTGGGTCTGTCCGTGGGAGCTCAAAGCTGAACTGCCAGCACAGTGGCATCTCATCTCCATTCCAGCACTAGCAGACAACTCATTTTTAAGGCTAAAGATAAATATCAGATATTTTCCCAGCGCTGCTCCCAGGGCTGAAGCTGGATGCGGTGGAAGAAGCCAAATTCGCAACTGCAAAAAAACCCCTCATCGTCCCAATCAGCGTTAATTACTCAGGAGCTTAACTCTCAGCACCTTCCTCCTTCTCTCCCGTTTTTCTCCTGTCCTGCCTCTGCTCTGTCAAACCCTCCATCATTAAAACTGTGATGTCTCATGGCTCCAAACACGCTCCGGTTGTTGGCTAATTCTCTGCGAGACTTTTATTCCAAAGGCTTCTCCAACAGCCTGATTATATAATAACAGCTTGCTCATTACCCTGAATATAAATAGTTGAAGTATCCCTCGAGAATGGACACAGCTGGTGGAACTTCCCATATTAGCACCGCATTAATATTTATGGCAGCACTGCGTAAGTATGCAAAATATTGGCATCCTTCCATGCAAAAGTTTACACATCTGTCATTACTGACTCTGCCCCAGCATCACAGGCAGGTTAGGGAGCGGGAGAGGGGAGCCTGCATCCCAGCTGACACCGCGCTGAGACAGCTCCAGAGCTCATCCAGCACTGTTTTCTCCGTGGCCGAGTCACCCGTTAATATCTGGGAGGGATGGCAGTCCCCTCGCCCCGCTGGTGCTCCCGTGCTCCCTATGGCTGCCGGCATCCGGCTGATTTATGGGGGTTTGTTTTGGCTTATGAAGTGAAATATTAAAGGGCGTGATGAGAACCAGCTAATTGTACATATAACCTTTAAGATGTCTCGGACAGGATTCCAGCCTTCACCTCGGGTTATAAAGAGAAAGTAATGGGGCCATAAAAACACATTTAAGTATGCCTTTAAAGTTTAAGGAGAGTTTAATTGCGGGCACTGGGGTGCCTGGGGGGAGAGCCTCTCGCAGGTAGCATTTCCCCGGGAGAGGTGCAGCGAGGGCCAGGCTCCGCATCAAGCTCCCAGGCTTTGCCTGCCCCAAGGGGAACTGGTTTGTGCTAATAAAGAGCTGCAGGTCAGCCTGTAGATGAAAGTGATATTTAACGGCCCAGATTCTCCGCTGGTGTAAACCAGCCCCCTCCGCTGCTCATGCTGGGCTCTGGCTTGGTTTAAATCCAGGTGTTACTGACCTGTATACGTGAGTTTAGGGCGGTTTTGCTATCTTGCAAGCCTGACACCAGTTTATAACGCTCCCAAGGATGGAGCAGCTGCCAATGAGACAGCCCCTGGCAGGTTCACAGCAGCCTGAGCAGAAGCACAAGAGCCCCCCGGCATCAGCGCGCTCCCACCAAGGCAGGACCCACTGCCCTGCAGCACCCAGCACCCTGCACCGCCGGGAAAAGGAAAATGGAAGAAGGGGAAGGGGACGGGTTCTTTTTACTCACGGTGTGACTTTTATTCCTGTGGGTCAAGATGCAGATTAATCTGTGGCTGCCCGCGGAGTTGGTTCAGCGCCCTGGGAAGGCTTTGCCGGGCAGCCGGGGGTCACCGCAGGGATGCTGCAGGCAGCAGCGTGCCCAGAGCAGGCAGGAGAGCTGGCCCCAGCCCCCTTAAAGGCAGGGCGAGATTCAGCAAAGCACTGGGAGGCAGGAGCTGAGCAGGCTCAGTGACAGTCACACACGTGTGAAGGTGCAGAGCAGAGATCAGACAAGCTGCTGATTTTTTATTTTTTTTTTAAATCTAGAAAAAGCTGTTATTGAGGGGAAGTAGAGGAACAAAAAGCAAAATAAAATCCGGAGCATTTCTAACAACTGCGCACACACGAACATCTTCAGGCTCTAGTACAACTTTCACAGCCTGTGCCTGCAGGCTTGTGCACAAGAAACTCCCATGTGACAACTGTCTGATGGACCTCAAGGGACTGATAACTCTGAATGACACCTAAATGGGGACATGCAGACCTTAAGGACATGCCTAATGGAGCTGCAGGAGGGACACCACTGGTTGAATTACCCTCTCCAAGGGAATGGTGTTGCCGCAGAAGGGCAGCACTCCGGTTGGGTTCCCAAGGGAGTGTCCCGCCAAGCTGCTGCAACAGCAGGGATGCAGTCTCAAGCTTGGCATTGCTGTTCTGCTATTGCTTGGGTACTGCCGGGCAGTGGCTCTGCAGCGGGAAGCACCAAAGTCTTCGGTATTTGCACTTTTCAGAAGAATCGCTACCAACTACACAGCAAGCAGAGGCCAACTTGCAGTCAACTCCGCTCAGGTCTGCCTGTCACCTTGGGTCTGCCAGGCGTCAAGGGAAGAGACGTGCAATAGCTGCATTGCTTCTCCATCAGTCAGTCAGTCCCCCATTCCCCTGGGAGCCAACACTGACGGGGCAATAGACAGTCCACCAGCAATGGTATAGATAGCGCAAAGGTTCTCCACCTCGGAAACACGGCTGGAGAGACGCTGTTTGAACAGCAAATATTTGGGGAGAACCGCTTGCAGGTAGGCAGAGGTTTAGTCTGTGCACGCACAAACTTGCCCAAGGTCCCTCCAAGCCGAGAGTGATGCAGGAGCACGGGCGAAGGAGCGGCGACGTGACCTGCTGCCCGCTCCGGGGCAGCCCCTGCCTGCGCCGCGGAGGGGAAGGTCAGCCGGCACCCAGCTCCATGAACCTCTGTCCTCTCCGGTGCTCTGGGTAAAATTAATTGATAAAGCATAATCGCTGTATCAATGCCTTTTTAGAAAAGATAAAGTACGTTTCAAAGCTAATTTAGGCCTGCAGACAAATGGCTTAAAGAAGAGCTACTGTACTGAAAAATGTCCATGTCATTTTTTCCCCAAATCATAGTTTCAATGCACACAGCCTCAGCCTGACATTCTGAATTATGGCTTTTATTAAACATTAGTAATAGAGTGCACTTAAATCATGGTTTCCCTGTAAAAGAGAGATGTGTTCAACTCAGATCTGCACATTTTAATGCCATATTTCTTCCTTTTACTCTCCCTGCAAGATAAATTTACTTACTCCACAAAAATGTTTTGCTGAAAAGAATAATTCATCCTTCAGTGTCCATCTAATGTACCTTGTGAGTAATGTGAAACGATGCAAAAATTACAATGCACCGGCCATGTCTGGAATGCTTAGATGCCTCCAAGTTAGAGGTTATGCACACACAGTATTGAAATTAGATTTAACAACTATCATCTTTTACAATGTTGCCTTGATGATTTTTTTTCCCCTTTTATAGCTTTGATCAGATGCCTCCTGAATACATTGCCGGTTGCAAACCTCAGAATCTGCTGCTCTACATGCCCTGCTCAGCTATAAGCCAGGTTGCCAATAGCCGTATTTTTTTTTAAGTGAGAATATTTGTAGCCACAATTTGCTCTAGCAGGCAAAATTCATATCTTCTTTTTTTTTTTTTTTCTTTCTCTGTGAATAGATCAAAAAATAGGTCATGGGGTAACCAGGCAGCTATGGAAATAGCATCCTCTAGGTACCAGCTTTTGCTCTGCTGAGCCCCCAGGTTCTTGCAGAGCGAGGGCATACCTGTGCCCTACGGTTGGTTAACCTGGGAGAGCTTTGCATCCTCAGCATGGGGTGACGGGACCAAGGGCTCCGTCCCAGTGCGTGTCCCCACCGCTGGCACTAACGCAGGGCACAGCAGCTCGCTCTTACCCAAACTCCCGGTCCAGCCTTCCCCTCCAGGTACACACACACACGAGCAGAGCCAGCCCGTGCAACGTGACCTTTATTTAAAGGACGGCAACCGTACCACTGAATCAATGTCCCTCTGCCGGGAGCTCTGCATCGGAGCTGCATTGCAGTGTCAGCACTGGGACCGATCCAGCTACAGCTCTTACCTGAATCCACCACGACCTACTGACCCGCAGGCGAGCGTGGTGCCAGCCGACCTGCATCGGTACTTGAGCAGGATGATGGGGTTTGAGATTATAAAGCACCTATAGATATTGGGGCTGGTGGATTTGCTGAAAATCCTGACGCTGTTAGCTCAGCATGGAGTTTGTTTAACAGGGAAAAGACCGGTATTTAGTAAGCACTGCAAAACTTTTGCTTTATATATTAGTAGCATGGTACAGACATTAACTAATTGGTCCCCCAAGACTCCTCCAATGTTGATAAAAGAAGAAACATCCCTCTCTTTGCCAGCTCCAAGTCCCTGGGGGGTAGGAGCAAGCACCATCCCTAGCAGCGCTCCCCTGGGACTCCCCGAGCCCTGGAACTCACACTAAGGCACCACAGGAATATTTATGATTTATAGGGCTTTTTTTGCATTGGTACCTGGGAGTCCCAGCAGGGTTATGATCCCATTATACAAAGCCTATAGGAAAACCAGCCTTGCAGATTGTTTGCAAGAGAGCTATAAAAATCTGACTAAAAGAAGCAACTTCCTATATACAACGCAGCAGTTTAGCAATGTGAAATTTCTAACAGTGTCTCTATCAGCTCTGGTAACAATTCAGAGTCTCACAGAAGGGTTATCTGAGTTAGCTGCTCTACAAAGAGTCCCCAAAGAGCATGTAAAAGGCTTCTCGATTTGACCTGCTGAACTGAAGTCTGGTGAGTTGTTATTAAGACCTAAAATTATTGCTGTGCTATTGCTGTTTGGTGGCTGACAACAGGAAAATCACTGGACGATGGATGTTGGCAGTGACTTTATCGATAGCTTGGTGGCTTTGGCTGTCTTCACTATGGTCCCTTCCAGTGAACTTCAGTTCCATTCAAATGTCCTCTCAAAGAGCATAAATGCTTCCAAAATGAGGTGGAAAAACCTTCAGCACATTAACTAATGGCACATCAGAGGAAGTGCCTGGCTGAGACTGTAACCTCAGTAGGCATCTTTACATGGGAGAACACAAACTGTCTCTGAATTATTTATTGAACCAAAGACATCAAATTGGACAATTAACCTTGAAAACTTAATTTAAGCACCATAAAAGAAACATCTCCTGAAAAACATGTCCTTAATAAAAGTCAGAAGAACAAATGGTAGCAGATTCTGCCATGGTCTGTTGCAGGAACTGGGAACTTCTGCAGGTTTGTCCCTGTGGAGAGATTAGCACTGGAGATGATTTGGCAGTAACGTGGCAATTTGGAGAGCAGGACAGAAGCATCTCTGGAGACCTCTGCACGCTCCTCCAAAGGATGTTCCTCCTTCACCCTGGCTGCAGCCTCAGGCTCTGTCTGCCCTCACAGCCCCAATCCCCACTGCAGTTTCCGAGTGCCTCGGTTTCCCTGTAGGGATGGAGGGAGACAATGCAGGCACGCTGGAAAGGTAACAGAGCTGGAGGCTCTGTCTTCACTCCCTTCTCTAAAAGCATGGGGTCAATGGAGTTGTTCGCAAGGGTTTTACCAGAAGTAGGATTTTACTCAGCCTGGAAACTCCTCGTGTTTCAGTTTGGCAGCAAAAGGCAGGTTTTCCCCTCACTCCACTCCGCTGTGGATGAGCTCCTGCTCCCCCTTGGTGTCTGCCGCTCTGCACTCTTCTGATGCTGCTAAATGAGGGAAGCTGCAGAAGGCTTCAGCAATTTATTCTGTTTAATCCCCTCCACAAAGGTGTTTTATCCTCACTAATAAAAAGAGTGGAACTTGATCATTTCTAAAATATTGTCCCTTCTAAATCTTTATGGCTCAAAGTGGACTGAGATCATTAGAAGTTACTTTATGTGCAGCTCAATCAGCTCCAAAGGGCTATCTCAGTCACTCGGTGCTTGCTGAGAGCAGATCCCATTTCCCAGAGGCAAAAGGACAATACTTAATCACTTCCTCGCTTGTTAGGTGTTTTAACAAGTTGTATTAAGCTTCATCGGTTGGAGCTTTCATACCAGATTAAAAATGATAGTTCACTTCTCAGTTATTATAGGACATCATTTGTTTTCTTTTATTTTGCTGGGCACTTGCATGCCACTGTAATTTCACATGAAAATATATGACTGATGTCACCCAGAAGTAATTAGGTTTTAAAAGCCTTGATTGCAATAGACACGAACGTTACGGCTTTATGGTGCCAGTGCATTGCCATCCATTTTATAGCTGTTGATTCTGCAAGTATTTCATAGATCTGTCAATAGGAATAAGTTAGCTGATGTTGACTGGAACTATTAATCAGGAGGAAGGAGAATATACATTCTTATTTCTGTGCTCAGACTTGATAGCGCTGTAAAAGCCTCCCTACCCAACTTTGCAACACTCCAGAGCCGCTTCATCACTGAAACCAAAGAGCTGCAGGGAAACCCCAGGCTCCCTCAGGGTTATAAACAAATTGCTTTAACACACTGTGTTAAAGAGATCTGTTCTTTGCCACTCTTTTGAATACTTGCCATTGTATATGGATATTGTACTTTAATGCATGGGGAAGAATGCATTTGATGGTTTCAGCCGTCAAATAATATTTTTGTAGGGATTCATCAGATTCTAATAAGGAAGGGATGTAGCTGTTGCCTTCCCCGTGTGCTCTTTAGGCAGAAAACAGGTCAGAGTCAAAAGTTCCCAAGTTTGCAGCTAGCCATTTTAACTGGGCTGCACTTACGTCTCAAATCTCAACTCTAGTTTCGTGGAATTAGACCACTCATACCAAAAGGCAAATCTGCAGTTGTGAGAACTGTGGAAACCTTCTGGTGTGGTGACCAGCAAGGAAACGGAGAGAAACACGGGGAGGTGAGATCCTGGTCCCACTGCAGGTGAGTGCAAAGCATCCATTTGATCTCAGTGGGACCGGGAATTTCCCTAGCCAGCTAAATGTTGATTTAGGTCTCAGAAAGAGAGCAGAGCTTGGGAAACAAGGTAGGGTTATTTAGGAGAGTTTGTGTGCAGCCCAGCAGTCTGAACCATTTCATAGAGTGATCAAAACCCCTTAGGCTTTGTCATGAGAACTGCATGAAGTGAAGTTCAGCTGCTTGTTCCACTTGTGACTTCAAGTTCCTCATTTTAAAAAAGTTGGTCCCTTTCCACAAAAGCAGAAATGTTAGATATTTGTTTTTAAAGAACATTTCTCCTACTTCACCCTTCCTTCTGATGTCACCTCACTGCTAAAGGTGCTCCCCTAACCCCAGTGAAGGTGCCCCTGTGTAAGGCAGACCCGGACCGTTGCCATTGCTCGCTCTGCAAGCCACCCCCATGAAATGGATGTGCTGGGACCTATCCCAGTACATAACATACTCATTTCTCCCTGGTTACAACAACCTTTTAATCAAATCTTGGGCGAATGTCCCAGGTAGCAAAAGTAGACTTAGCTGTGCCAAGAACAGAGAGTCTGTTCCAGAGCTGGGGACCTTCTCGCACCCAGTTCACTCTAAAACACATCAACTACAGTTCCAAAAACCTTTGAGGTCAGCGAAGTGTGGAAAAGAGGAGCTCTCCTCTGGAGCACTGCGCTGCCATTGCTTTCCCAATGCAGAAGTTGTACCCAGAGGCCTCTCACCATGCCATCCTCAGGAGGTCCAGCCACCTAGGAGGCACCAGGAAAAAGTTTGCAGGTTCAGGTGCCAACTTCTGTGCACTGAAGAAAGTAGTGAGGAGATTTCTGACTCATTATTTAGTGGAAAAAGGACTTTTCCTGCATTATTGCTTTCAGGAAGGGAGCTCTTACTTCCCTGTAATCTGTAATAATTTGGTGGTCCCAAGGGTTTCATCATGCAATGAAGGCATTTCTTGGGTTTTCTACTCAAAGTGCTGTGTCTGTCCCTCATCTGCCAATAGCCCTGGGAGAATCTTTCGCTTGACTCCCGATTAAAATAGGGGCTGGTTTACACTTTCCTTTTTCTTCTTTTCCTTTTTTTTTTTTTATCCCCCAGAAGAAAATTCTAGACAGCAAACACAGGAAGAAAAAAAGTTGAATTGCCAGCAGATAAGCACAATTTCACTTGACCCCTGAGCTCTATCGGTCATTCCTCACAATGGGATGTACTCTTATCTCAGCACACCACTTAACACCCATTAATGCTTTGGGGAGTTAGTCCAGCTCTTTAAGATACCCATGTAAGGATTTATTTCAAACACTGAGATGAGGGGGATGACTGGCTTTAGCAGCTGCAATCTGAAGTGCTGGACTGTCCTGGTCCGTACTCTGTTCACTGTAAAGCTTTAACCCAGTGGATTAAGGACCTGTAAAAAAAAAAAAAATAAAAATCACTTAGAGCAGTTTTGCAGCTGATTTGAATTGGTAAAGCTCCTGCAGTGCACACTGGTGCCCACTGGTACCAGTTCCTTTACAGGGGGGCATCGGCATTATGCCACAACATTAGAGACACGAAGGTTTCAGCTCCTCAGTGAACATTAATTCATCCAGGTTCATTGCCTTCTGGTTATGTTGACTTGCATGAGAGGATGGCGTGGCTCTTTGCTGAGCCTGGAGACAGATCCTGGCTTTGGATGCAGATTCTGGAAGTTTTTATTGGGAATTTGGAGTTTCTCTGAATTGTCTCTGTTTCATTCTGCTGGGATGCCATCAAAATTCAGGCTGTGCTAAAAAGAAAACCTTCTAAAACATAATTATCCTGGAATATCTTAAAATTGGATGAAATTAAATGGTGCTTCAAAATTCCTCTGTTCAGAAAGCTCCAGGGAAAAACTCAGGGATATCTGAGACAGCTGGACAGATTTTTCAACCCCTTATAAACTTGATTGTCACTACTGGGCAGAATTTCAGAACTTCAGTGCAATCTTGAATTGTTGACTTTATAATGGAAACAGAACTTAAATAAAGAGATAAAATGGATTTGCCTTCCCATATCCCTGGATACAGTGATTCCCACCACCATTTAGGCCAAATACAACTGCCTTCAGCAGCCCCTTCTCAGGGAAGCCTGGCATCAGCTGAGAGCTCCAGTGCTGTTAAAGAAGCGTTCCCAGACTGACAGCAAAATTTACTGTATTCTTGTGCACTTACAGGAATGGCAGAAAAATTGGGGTATACCACAGAAAAGGAAAAACGAAACAGTGAAAGTAAAAAGAATCATTTTTCTTACCGATTCTGCTGGAGTAGAAGGGGCTGAATGTTGCAGAAGTGAGCTCATCTCTGCTCCGTCTGCATCTGTCCCAGGTGACTTGGTCCCAGTCACTGGTCCCAGCCAAAATTTGGAACAACTGTCTTGCCAGCACTGTGAATTTAACCCCCTTCGTATTTCCAACCAGTCTTAAGTTTCTCATGGATTTTGATTGAATGCAACATCTGACTTCAGCAAAGTGTGTTTTCTTTCTAGAACGCTTTTAGCCCTGATTCATAACTGGTAGGAAAAAATAATCTATGGAATGAAATATGCTGAGGGTTTTAAGCAAATATTTAGGCAAAAAGCAGCTGGTAAATCTCTAATAAAGGGCTGTATGTAGAGCTGACACATAATTCACTGCATGCCAGCCAGAAGGGTCTAATCCACCTTCTCTGCTCCTAACTCCTCATGACACTCGAGGAGCTGGGACCGCATCATGTGCATCGGAGGCAGGCGGCAGGAGAGGAGACGTATCCACTGGCATTTCCCTGTCTGACTGTCCTGGGCTCTGGAACAAGAAGTTTGATGCTCGTGGTTATTCTCTCTGGTTCAGCTTCTCCTGCCCTGGTTTTAAGGACAGGCTGTTGCACAGGGGAATTCAGGTGACATAGGTTTGGAAGGACAAACTGATCATCCTTAGCAGATGTCATCACTGCTAGATATACCCATGCACTCCCATTCCCCTCCACACACAAGAGCTCAGTGAAATCCCACATATCCTATAAAGAATCCCATTTTCCCCTTTACTTTAGTAACACTTTAAAATAATGGGACATTGATACCGCATTACAAAGCAATTCCCTTGGATGGATCCGTGGCATAGTTGTTATTAATATCAAGCGAGTTCACGGTGATTTATGTTATCATGGTGATTTTGCATCTTGTTTATTACCTTCCAGAGATCACTTTGCAGTGATTTTTAAGGTGGCACGGAAATTACCATGTGAACTGTGTCTTCTAAATCAATGCAGTCTTTTCCTGCCTGATAATAAAGCTCTCTTATGGTTTTCAATGAGCAGATATTAGCTAATGCTTAATTACTGTGGAGGGGCATGTACTAAGCACAGGAGAGTCAACAGCATTAATAAAACTCTTAGAGTAAAAATAAATCAGGAGGTGTAACAAGGGGGACATCAAGGAATGAAACGTTCACCTCTGGCATTGCCTCGAGGGGGACCAGGGGCTCACTGCAAGATTTGAGGTGCTCTGGTGTGAGCACTCTGGAGGCATCACCAGCTCCCAGCTCCACTCCCACGGTGCAAAAGCTGCTGCTGAAGCGACCCCACGCTGCTGTAGGGCAATGCTTGTGCTTCATGCTTTGGTGTTTCATGGCCACCTCTCTCCTATGAAGCTGTTGTTGACCTAGCCCATTGCTGCCTAAAATCCCTCATCGCTCGGAGTGC
>VZTL01021739.1:0-10725 GCA_013400535.1 Scopus umbretta
AAAAAAAAAAAGTTCTTCAATTTCAAATGCAAACCCAATACACCACGGAGGGGAGAGCGTGCGAGGCCGGGGACATGTGGCAAATAACCTGCTGAAGAGGCAGCGCAGCGGCTGCGCAGGAAACGTCTCTCTTAACAACATAGTTAGAGCCTGTTTTGACAACGCTAATATTCCAAACGGAAAATAAGCCCGTTTTTGGCCAAGCGCTGTGCTTTGGAGAAGTTAGGTGTGCTTTATGATAGACCCGAGCTGCATTCTGCCTGGGGTGCTGACAATGGGGCTGGGCCGGAGGGGCCGGAGATGACAGGCTCGGAGAGGGACACACAATGGGATGACCGTGACTTTGAACAAATAAATAAAACATGCGAATCTCATTCTCCGCTCTCCCTCGCCCCCGCCCCCACCCTCCCGTCCGACTGTGATTACATTTGCCGTGGTCATTTCCCAAATGTCTGCCTGATAAAAAAGCGCCCATCGCCCCTCTCGCACCCGCGCTTGCAGCGAGGGCCCTTCCTGTGGCTAGCAATCTGCAGCCCTGCCAATCACCCGCGCCTGCACAGACATGCATGCCGTTTTCATTAGCAGAAATGCTTCACGTTTGATTGTGGCCCCAAAAAAATAATCTGTAACTCCGACTCGGCCCACTTAATAAACAGCCGCTCCCCCTCGCCTCCGCCTGCGCGGCTGGAAGGGGGCTTCCCGCACCCCCCACCGCCCCGCTCCCCTGCAAACCCGAGGGTGCGGGGAGAAAGAATACATTTTAATAAGCCTGGGAAGGAGAAAAATGAGTTTGCTCTACAGTTCTGTTCTTCAGGAACAGAAAAAGGTGAGCATGTTGCAGGGCAGGGAGGGGAAATTTAATATTGAGAGAGATAATGGCAACTATGTTAATATCCGGAATTTTCAATGTACCATAAGTACATTTTGTTTTTCCTTTTAGCACGATTTATAATTAAAGATTTTAATCTGGCTTCACATTGAGTTAATAAGCCCTTTGATTGATTAGGATTCATAAAATTGCCATTTCCCGCTGATGCTTTGTGTTTCTGGGGATGTTCTTTTGAAAAGCTGGGTTAAGGTGAATAGGAAGCAGCCATTGTTTAGGCTGAGCTGTGCCAATTCTGGGAACTCGGGACCGCTTTATTCAGAGTTTGTCCCCAGCAATATCTTGTTGTTCAGCCAAATTAATGCAGATAGAATCTGCTGAGCGACATTTTAGAGATTTTTAGGAAAAACTTTTCTTTTTTCAAATTTCAGCAGGTGTTGCACACAATTACTGCCTTTCTTTACTGACCTGTTCGCGATGAAAGAATTCGGGATTAGAAGCAGAACACTAACTGCTGTTCTGAACAAAAAAGGCAAAGCGTTAGAAAACAAATAGATCTGAATACAGCAGAACCCTGGTATCTCGGCTCTCGCGTGTCTTTTAAAATTCAGGTTACAGTTCTGTGCCCTAACAGTGTCACCTCCTTTGTTATTGGGGGCCAGTGTTGCAGCAGTCCCCTAGTAAAGGCACTTGTTATACAAGTAGATGGAATAAAAGGAAGAGGCCGTTTTGCCATTCTTTGATCACATTCTACTTATTTACATTTTTTTCAAGTAAATTCTGATAAATCCTAAAGTCTGAATGGCAAAATGAGAGAGAAGGCTCGTGATTTTTAAGCATCTCGTCGAGTGGAGGCGGGCTGCTTTCTCCAACTAGCTCGTGTGTGTGCGTGCATGCGTGTGTGTGTGTGTTAGAGGGGAAAAAAAAAAAATCTTTTTTCTTTATTTTTAGCCAGGGTAAAAGTGACCCTCTTTAGCCCCAGAGGGGCCTCACTGTGTGGATTGAATCAGAGCAAATTCCCTTTGTGTTTCCTGCTCCGAGGGGACACGCTATTGTTGAGTGCGGGGCCTCTTGTAACACGGAGCAGCGCAGGACCGTGAGCAAATCCTTCCCAGATAATGCGCAAGTTGTTTCACAATCGATCCCCGCTCCCCTCCCCCAGCATTCACCCCAATTTACTTGGCACAACTATCATTTCCTGGCCCTTTTATTGCCATTCAGACGTCCTACAAATGCAAACATCTGGGACAGAAGAAAGGGGCTGGGTGAGGCGAGGGCAGGTTTGGGAGCCCAGGGAGCGCGATGCTGCCGAGCTGCTCGGCTTCCGAGCGGGAGAGCAGATGCCTGGTTAGGGTAAGCGGCGAGCTTTATATGTCAGCACTTCCAGGGGGCTTAATTGGCTTAATTTTTTTTATGTAAGTACCTGTTTCCTCTTTCTCTTTTACACGAAAATATTTTTAATCTATTTTTAACCTTCCCCCGTTAATTTTCCAGCAGCCTCTGAGATGATTTTGCTTTTAGATATCTTGTGCCGGCACAGGCTGACGGTGATGAAAAGATGAAAACCTGGCAATAACACAGAGTTTTGCTTACAAATTGACAAAAACGTTCCTGCCAATCCCCAGTAATTTCCTGCATCTCCATAACTGACCTCATGCATTCAGCTCTGTCAGCGCTGATTGGCGGGGTTATAATGTGAACGGCGAAGAACGTTTATCCCAAGAAAGAAAAGCAAACAAACAAACAAAAAAACCCCCTGCACCACAAAAATAATTTGCCTCCCTAATTAATAATTTTATCCCGCTCGACGTACAAGTTTGCGTAATTACGGAATGACTACCCTTTAAAGCAAACTCCGTCTTTCCCAAGGCAGGTCACAGGCAATGACGAAGAGCGAGGATGATTCCCGGTGCAGTGTTTTACATCGGCTGGAGGTACCGCTGAGTGAATGTCAGCTCCTGTCTACCCTGGTGCCGGCCGATCGATGCTTCATTAGGCCGAATTGTCTTTTGCTCATGCAACCTTGAAAACAGCCCCTTTAATTACCTGTGAGGAAGTCGGGGACCCTGCTCCCCGTCTCGCCTCTCCCTCCCGGCTCTCCCCCCCTGCCCCTCGCCGCGGCGGCCGGGGGAGTGGACGGGGGTCACTCACGGCCCTTCGCCGCCAGCCAGCGCGTCGCCGCCGATGGGGACGCGGGGGGGCGGGGGGAAGAAATATGGGACCCCGAGGTGAGAGGGCAGGGTTCAAGTCCAGACTACAGATCTACTGAAGAGGTCTCAGACAGCCAGGCCTCCACTTGACTTTCCCATCAGCCAGCCCCGATTCCTCAGCCGCTTCTCCGCGCCGCCGCGGCTGAGGGCTCCCGCGCGGTGCTCATTACCCACGCCCCGAAACGGAGCGGCCGGGGCCTGGCGGTGGCCGCCGCGGGGCTGGGCTGCCCAGGAGGGTCCCTCGGCCCCTCCGCAGCACGGTGCGGAGATCTGGGGCAGGGCCGGGAGGAGAAAGCGGAGAGGGGGAGCGGTCAGCGTTACCCTCCCGCGGACCTTGCGTTTCAGGAGAGGAGGCTATACGTGACCGTGGGCCCTGCAAGCAGAGCACAGAACGTGCATAAATAATCTTATTTGTTACGCATTATTAAAAATTCAGAGAGATTTTAAATTCAGGCGATAATCTGATTGTCCTGAGGGATAGGTTTATATTTAATAGCCAGGTGTTTTACCTATTCATTTATGATGGAAAATATTATAATGAAGCAATAAACCTTAGCACAGAAATGTTAATCATATATACGTGGTCTACGAACCTCCTGAAATCACAGACCCCTTCTGCTGTCCCAAGCTGTCTTTACTGGTAACCTCATGATTTAAGATAATTTAGGTTTTGGGAGTGTGCCCGTAGACCTCAGGGCGCAGTTGTTGATAATAGAAAGCTTATTTGACTGCACTGTTTTCTCCTCCTGCGTTTCTTATCTGGTCCGCTGTTAAGTTTTTATAATATCACGTGCTATTTCTTTGTTTCCCGTTTTAGAAGAGTGCAGCGCAAAATCATGAAAACTGTAGAGGCTATTGCAAATCTGATATAAAAGGGTGTGGGAATTACAGATAAATGAAAAATTGTGGAGGGGTTCTTGGGCAACTTTAAAAATGCACACCATATTTTCATTTTAATACAAAGGGGTGGGGGGGTGGCTACTCTCTGGTGCTGAAAAGTGAGATTTCTTCCAGCGCTCCATCCCTCTCCTCAGCTAAGAACCGTCTCCGTCCAGTCTTCGCGTACAAACCTCACCAAATTCAAGCGATAGCAACAGACAGGTGTCTAGCCCTTCTCCTCTGCTATTCAAAAATGAGTGAACTTGTTGAAAGCGTCCCTCCCGAGCCTCGCTCCCCATTTACAGAGTAAGGCACTGCGCCGTCACCCACACGCTGCAGCAGGGCTGTGCAAACTCACAGTGAAACCTGCACCGAGCTGCGCCAGAACGCGGCACCTTCTGCTGTAGCGATGAGCACTACACACCAGACCTCGCTAAATCCCATCGTTCGGAAGTGATCAGTGGAGCCGTATTCTGTATTCGCGGCGAGGGCTTTATCTCACCGAGAGAGCTGTGATGTCACCACATTAAGCTAAAATAACCACTGCACATGAGAACAAGAGGGACGGGGTGGGGGGAGGTTTGGAGCAGGGGGAGAGGGAGAGAGAGGGAAATAGCAGGCATATTACAAGTCCTGCATGTGGATCACACAGCCAGACTGTGAGCAATCCCTGCGCTCAAAGTACCTTCTTAACAGAAAAGGGAGAGGGAGAGAGAGGGAGCCAGAAGCCAGTCTTCAGTCCCTACCACGAGAGCTCTCGTGCATACACTCGGCCAGGGTGTCAGAGGGCGTGAGTGCATTTTTCATTTCTTAGCCTTTGTGTGGTCTGCCAAATAAATAGGATTCTGTCTGTATTTACATGTATTTGACTAACCGTGCTGTGTATTTTTTATCCTGTATGTGAGCAGGCATTAACACATAAACTCACACGCACTTAAACAGATGTAACGTAAATACTCCTCTAATACACGGGGGACACATTAAAAATAGCATGAGAGTCAGCTTTTCACATGAATTGTGGTATTTCCACCCTTCCTAAGTGTACAGGAACTGGATGTTACTGGGGGGNAGGGCAGTGAAGTGTTGTTTTCAGCGGGGGGGGGGGGAAGGACTGGAATGGGAGGGGAGGAATCTTTCTTTTCCGGCATCTCTAATTCACGTTGGCCTTTGCTTCGTGTCACACCAAAGAATATTGCTTGTGATGATGCTGATGCTGAAAAGCCACCGTTCAAATGGCGATCCCACCTTTGCTTGCAGAGGTTTGCAGAGAATGCATCTGCAGATCTTCAGTACACTGGCACCTGATAGATTAATCCAAACCAATTCCGATGCATTCAGATACAGAAATATCATGTGTGTGCATGGAATTGCTCCGTGCGTGTGTGAGCTCTGCCTCTTTGCAGCGTGTGCGGCAACTGTACAGCAAGCATGCGGTCTCTGCATCGCATCTGTGGATCACGTATGTGCACCCACACGTAGAACACACGTTACTTAAGAGATGCAGGTCTTTAAAACAGTGCAAACCGCGCTGCCTTCACCATAACTCATTCTAGATCCAAGCTGATCTCAGTGTTTGAGGAGAGAAAGTATAAAAGAATAGGACTAGATCTGACAGCGATGTTTCAGTGGGACAGAGGCAGTGCTAACACCGAAGAGCGTGCGTTGCAGCCTTACTTAAGGATTGGGTGGCAGAAAGGGAAAAATTAAGTATCGTTGAAAATGCGGCCTCCCCAAGGATGGTAGAAATTGTCCCAGAAAATAAGGCAACGACGGAAGTCTTTGGTTAGGAGAAAGAACAAGAGGCAAGGAGAGTCACCCAGACTTTCCCCCAGCAGCCTGCCATCAGTAAAAGGACGCCTGTCCTGCAGTTGCCAGAGGTCTGCCCAGCTGCGTGAGACTGATCCCTGCGACAGACATCTCTTTTCTACCCCCTCATTATTCACACACGCACCTACCTAAAACAAATGGGATTTAAGCCCAATTCTTCCCACTAGATTTGTGGACATGAAGAGGAGTCTTCCTAGGAAGGGCCAAAACCAAAGTAATTTTGGAATAGGGAAATATCAAACAGTATTACCAGCTCAAAGTCATAGAAACCCATAAAAAGGGTTTAGGGCTAACGTAGCATTCGTACCCAATAGACATTTTCACATGGACAGTAACCACAGAGATACAGGCCTGGAGAATGAGGTGATGGAAAAGTTTTCATGTTTCTGGGTAAACCGAAATTATTTAAAGGAAATACCAAGAATTCTAAAAGGAAAATTCCACTCTTGGGGAAGAGAACGCGACCGTGAGGGGCCAGAGCATGCCTTCGTACCCGCCAAAATTGCGGTTGCCCGTTAAGTCGCTAAGGGCTGCCTGCCCGGTGGGTAATGCATATTTTGGCCGTTGTTTGGGTGGGCAAGGGGATCGCAGCTGCCGTGTGGAGAGCGTGCGTGCTTGCGTGCGCAGACGCCTCCGCGTGCGGCAGGCGTTGCGCGGGAGGCGCACCCACGCGCCTGAGCCGCTGCCCTGGAGGCACGCCGTCCCCTGCGCTCACAGAACCAGGCAAGCTGCCCGGTGGAGGGCTGGTCTCTGCGCGCCCTTTGTGCGGCACGTGCTCCGCTTTCGCGGAGGAGCGCGGGTCACGAGTGGGGACCGCCGGTCGTCCGTGTCGCTAAGCAGCACCTCGCTTGGCCAAGTTCCTTGTCGTTGCTAGCCACGCCATTTTTTTGCATGTATTAACTGCTGAAGTGACTTTTGAAAGATTTAGCGTAAGAAAGCAGGAAAGCCCAGCCTGTTTACGTGGTGCATCTCGCTCCTCGTGGCAGCGCCTGTGTCTCCCTTTACTGTGCAGCATCAAACAAGGTCAGTGATTCTGCTTCTGCCGCTGCCGCCTTTTATTGCCTGTGTTATCGAGGACACCTGTAAAAGCTCCCGCTTTTGATATCGTGACCTACGGCGTTGCTCGCGTGCTGCCTTGTGGTTTAGAGTTTTAAAGAAACAGAGAGGGAAAGGGAGACAGAGCGTTTGCCTTAGGTGATGAACAGCAGCGTAGAGCCAGAGGCCGCAGGAGTGGGAGAAGGGGGGGAGTGGGAAACGTTCGCAGTTTTTAGTTTTGTAATAAAATGGGTTTATTGATAGTTATTATTTATTCCTGATATCTAGTCTGTGTAATTATTATGCATGATAGGTTATGTATTTTATTTATTTATCACTATATAGTAGTAATTATTTATAGTTAAAATAGACCTTCTAACTGAGACCTGTCCGTGCATACCCAGGTACGGGTGGTGACAACCTACATGTGTCTGAAGATGGGTGCACGCTTCTTCACTGTTACGCAGGCTTGTCATAAGTCCTCATATCTAGCTCTTTGGACATGCTGCCTTCCCCCCCGGCCCCTGCGTACAGGCTTATGTACATATGTTTATCTCTCCTGGTATTACCCTGTCTCAACGATATTCGCCTACGGTAATATTGGCTGGTTTTCACCTTTGTTCCTCCTCTTGTTTCAGAGGTGTCCCGAGAACCGTGCTCCTGTTTACCCTCCCATATCCTCTAATGTCACGTGCTTTCCTAAAATTACACACCCGTTTTTCTGCCTGCTTTTGAATGTGCAGCCTGTTTGCAGGTGCTGGTGTTGTGCTGTATAATCATGCCGTGGCTGGGGCAGCTGGTCTGGGCCAAGGGTAAATTTGTTTTGATTTTTGCAGGTAATCCGGGAAGCTAGAGAGACTCACTTAACTGTGTTGCGTATGGATTGACAGCACGGGTATTGTGACGAGGCAACCTGGAAAATACTCCCTCTAGTTCGCAAGCAGCCTAGGCTCGTATCAGTGAAGAGAATTAGCATGGAAGAATATAAATGTAACGATGGCACAGAATTCTTTGTTGGTGAGAACGTAGTACTAGGGCTGTTGTGACCTACTCCCCACTTCTGACAAACCTTCCTGTTGTGCAAAATTTTTAAATTTCTTGGGTGTTTGGGTTTGTTTTTTTTTTTTTTCCCCAAAGGAAGAAGAAAATCAGTCTGAATTATGCTGCTAGAAAATAAGTTGAAACTTTGGTTTGGATTAAAAAATAAATTATTTCTGAGTCTAATTAACATCCCAGCCACTAGTATTCGGCTGTTGGGCTAAATTCCATATTCCAGTTTTTGGTGCTTTTCTGTTTAAGTGTCCAACAGACATTCTGGGGGAATTTTAAAATTGTCTTGGAACTCTTGATGATAGAGTACAAACAGCAGGTAATGGAAAAAAAGTTTGCAGTTAAGGAAAAGAGCTTTGCTTTTTTTTTTTTTTTTGTTTTCCTTTTTCTTTTTTGTGGTGGGATTAAAGGANTGTTGTAACTCATAAATACCAGACAGACCTGTTAGCAGCACCTGAATATGGTGAAAAATAAGCAGTTGTCCCTCTTTCTGTTTGAGCAGATAAACCAAATGTGGCTTAATGTGCTGTAGTCTGGAGTGAGCAGACTGATTTCCAGGTTTTTGTGGGGAAATCTGAGATTGAGGTGGAGTCCAAAGACATTTTCTCCAAATAATAAGTATAGATAGTCCTGAGCTGCATCTTTGCTGACAGTGCATCTCTCTTGGTTTAATAGCATCAAATCAGTTCAGCATGGCACAGCAGGCTTGATATCCCCCAACCAATTGAGACCGGTGTGTACAGTGCTGCGTGTCGTGGGTGCATTAATCAGAGGGTGGATTACTGCTTTAGAAAGTCTGACCTTCTTGCAGGTCCTCGGGAGCCCGGTTATTGCTCACAAACAAGAGAGGCAGAGGCAGGAGCACTGTAAACATGCAAAAGTGCAAGCGCATGGTTTGGGAGCAATGAAACCCTGTGAAATGGTAGATGGAAAAGGAGCTGGCAGGACACGCCACCAGGGAGGCAAAATGGCAGAAATTAATCTAGTTTGCTCTGAGAATAAGCAGGATTATAAAATGTGGTGGGTAACTGAAGAAACGGTATTGGGAGGCTTGCAGGCTGTGTGGGTAGCTGCACTATTTACAGCATTTCCTCGGAGGAGCATCATGGTAGAGTGGTTAGGTCACAGCTGCAGCCTTCAGAGGGGCCTTTATTTCTCAAATATAAAGTTTTATATAGCTGGTTAGCTGTGTGGCCTTAATTTATTGTTGTTAGCATTGCTTGTTATTTGCTTATCCTTGCAAGTCAGTTAATCTTCAGTCGGCTATTTCTCCTTCTATAATATGGCATAAGGTTTGTCTGTCTTTACGGAATGTCTAAAAACCTGAGAGGAGTGTGATAAATGTTGAAAATGGTTTTATTTCCTTTATTATAGAAAACATCTAAGCGCCAAGAAGTGAGGTTGCGTAGCACTATAGTACATTCTTCTTGAATTCTGGATGGCATGCTCCTTCATCAGACCCTCAGCCACGCAGGGTGGGGGGCTCTCCTGCTCCTTGGTGCTTGCAACTGGGAGGGGACATAAGCATCCAACAGCAGAGCTAAGGCAGAGATGGCATTCAGAAAGAGCTTGGTAGCACAGGCAGATGGAAAAGATCTCGGGTGTCTCCAGGGCCAGCTGTTGTTTAAATAAAAAAAAACAAAAAACAAAAAACAAAAAAACAAACAAACAACCCCCAAACCAACCAAACAAAAAAACCCAAACAAAAAACCCAACCAAACCGAACCAAAACAACCTCCTCTGGAACATGGCCTGAGGTCTTGGACTTCTCTGTGTTTTTGGGGGTGGCAGCTGATGGCTCGGTTGGGCTGAGAAGGCGTACTTCCCGCTCCTGCCTGGTGTGGCACCCTGTGGTGGTCCCAAACCACACAGTCCTACAGGTGACGTACCTGGAAACCACGTGCCAAGAGGCTCCTTCTCGCACTGTTCGGCTGGTAGAGATGTGCTGCGTAGCGAGGTACCAGGTGCTTGGTATTGGGGTGGGTTCTTGCATGCCTGCTGGTTGACAGCGGTGTGCTGCCTAACGAAGGGCTGTGACAGCTGATGTAATTAGTTGCTTCTAGACTTCTCTGACCCTTTCTGGAGGATTCTGAAATGCACAGCTAGTCTGGGCTCGAGGTGTGTGCTCAGGCAGGACTTAACCACCTCCGCAGCTTCCCCTGAGCCACCCCGTGCAATCGCTGGTCACAACAGAAGACACTGCGTGCAGCTCTCTGCCCCTGGTGCTAAGGCGTGGGCTAGAAGAGAGCTTTGGGGTTGCTCTAGATGAACTGCTAAGAGCTATGCCAAGGTGTATTCACCTGAAGGTTGCTATTAATGCTGAACATCGACGCAGGAAAAAAAAAAAATAAATCATTGAACTGAATTGTTTGAAGGGATTCTTGTTTGTATTGGGTTACTGTGCCTCAAACTCACATTTGCACGTGCTCACCGTTCAGAATGCTCTAAAAATGCATATTGACACTTTGAGAATTTGCTAGAATCGCAATATATGGTTATTCCCTCTGTTCCCCTTTAGAGAGGCAATGACAGAGAGGGGAGGGTGGATTTCATCTGCTGATGACCTGAATGAGTGTTTTGTGCTGACTGAATCATGTCTCTAGCACTGTGAGCAGCAGCAGCCCTAGTTTCAGGGATTGGGGCTTTTTTTTTGGTTGCCTTTGCTATTTAAAGGCGACGGTTCACTCTGCTGGTTGGTCACAAGGAGTCTCCTCTCTGATCGACGAAAGTATCTGAAAGTCAACTAAATTTCATCAATGGGTTTTTTAATGTTTTTCCTTGTGGAGAGGCAAGAGACGTGGTCAGGAGTGCTCGCCTGGCACCTAGGGCAGAAGAGTGGCTTTTAGTTTTTAGGAAAACATTCAACTTGCAAAACTGTTATGAAGGATTTTTCACCCC
>VZTL01021740.1:0-25278 GCA_013400535.1 Scopus umbretta
TTTTTTTGTTTGTTTTTATACACATAAGAAAATGGTCGATTTTATCTATTTTTGTATAGTTTTGCATTTTATATTCACGGGGAAATTTTATGGACTGTTCTTTTACTCGTGCGCGTTGTCTTTTTAAAGTGGTGTGGTTTGCCGTTCCGACGGAGAAAAGGCAATTATTGCTGCTGCTGCCACCGCCCGTGCAATGCAAGGACACCACCGCGCTCCTCGTGTCCTCCCGAAACGTGCTGTTCCGCTTTCTGTCCAGGGCCAGCTCTGACACCCAGCAGCCGGCCCGTTACCGATCCACACACCGCTGAGGCGTCTTTGCTTTAATACTGCTTTGTCACGCTCGTCAACTGTTATTTCTTTTCCTTTTTTTTTAAGCTTTGTTTTTAATCTGAATTTGTGGACTTTGGTGATTTCTCCCCGAAAGTCCTGTGGACCGTCTTTTAAACTAGAAAACCGCAGATTTCAGCTGGGGCTTTCCCTTCTGTGTGCTGAAATTATTTTATCGAAAACTGGGGCTTTTCGTAAATCCCCGGGCGGGAGGCGCTGTTGGTCGGCGCGTGGCGATGCTCTTGAAACCAGTGACAAACTTCCCCTCCCCTTGGTGCTCCCTGGCCGGGCGGGGAGCTCGGCTTGCGCCCTTGCGCAGGCAGCATCGCCTGCTCCGTGTCTCGAGGATTGCTCCTTAAATAATCCTGGGGTCCGCATGGGATTTGCGGGGTTTTCCACCGTCTCCTCCTCCCCTGCCGTGCTAGGCTGGAGCCTGAGGAGCTCCAGCCCTGTGCCGCCCGCGTTGCCAGCATCAGTAAAGCATCTTCCTGGAATAATACTGCCTTGAATTTTGGGATCAGAAATGCAAGGAGAGCTTCTGGTAAGCTAGGACCCAACGCTCGATAATGTGGCTCTTCTTGCTTTTGTTTTTTGTTTAGTTGAATGAATGTGCTGCTTCTGTTTGCCTGACTCTGTAGGAGTTGTGCCCCTGCAGAGTCCGCAACCCTGCGCGGGGTGTAAGGGCTGAAATAAGTTCTCTGCAGAAGGCCACGGTGATTAATTGAGCAGACAAGAACCGTGTCAAACAGTGACATGCAAAAAGAAAATTAAATGCCGAAAAGCTATAAGATTACAGCCAAAAGGGAATTTTTTTTCCCCTTCTTTCCCCCCTGCCAACGCCAGCAGAGATGGCGATTGCCGCTCTTTGGCTTTGCATTGATTTTTATACCTTTTAATTAAACAGCTCTTCACCCAATGGTGCTTTCTTTTATTTTTTTTAAATGGGTTTGCCCCCATTCCCGGCGCGGGGACCGGATGGGCAGGTGGCTCGGCAAACATTCCTGGGGCGCTCCGACCCACGCCGCATTTCACATTCCCTCTGCCCCTTAATTTTGTGGCTCCCTCCTCCGCAGCTCGGGCTACCTGCTCTTCTCGCCGGAGTCATCCTAGAAGCTACACTTGGGTGAAGTGATAAATTAAAATCTGGAAAAAGCGTCTCGGTTCTAAAGAAAAAAACCCAATCGGCCCTTGTCCCCGGTCGCCCCGTGCTTCCGCCCCGGCGTCCCGCTGCGGGCAGGCTGCGGAGCTGCTCTGCAGGTGCCTGCTCCGCCCAGGTGACCGACTTGACTGAATTTTGGGGTTTTTTTTGTTGTTTTCTTTCTGGTCTCATTGCTACTAGTCCTTTAAACTTTTTAATGTATTGATTGTGTTTTAAAATGAATGTTCCTTTCACTGAACTCTAATGAATAAACTTCAGATTTTTAGAGAACATGGGATTTTGCTTGTGGTTTGTTTTTTTCCTGCTTATTTTAGGCTCGATTCCACCTTTTTCTTTTCCCTCCCCTCCTATCTCTTGGATATTTGCAAGCGAAGTGGCTTTTTCAATGGGAGAAGGCCACAGAAGCGACGCTTTAGAGAGCACAGCACGCCGCTGGTCCGTTACACACGCTCCGCCGCCAAACCCCGTGCCGTGAAACGAACCCTGCGAAATATCCGTCGCTTCAGGCACCAGCCCCTGGAGTCAAATTTTCCCTCTTTGTTTCTCGTCCTCTGCTGTCGCTGGACTCGAGCGGCGGCCAGGGCTGACGCGGGTGACGGGGAGCAGAGATCGCCTGGCTCCGAGGTGATGAAGCGTCGCTGGTGGGCTCCGTCCTCGCAAGGTGCCAGTGGCCGCAGGTTAAGCCGGCACACGGCGGCGAGCCGGGCTCCTTCCTTTTCAGCAAAACTGGTTACAACAGAGGGATTTCAGTGGCATCCATGGGAGCAGGAAAACCAGCGATGTCTTCGCCTCCTGCTGCGCCCCGTGCTACCGGGCTGGCCTCACCGGTAGGTTCCTTGGTATAGAAGAGAAGGGGTTGAAGGGATGGTTTTAATTTGTTTTTTTCCTGTGCAATGAGCATTTCTAAGGGCATTTATCAGCATTAGTATTTAGTAGCATTAGTTTCCTGGTCTATTAGTTTCTCCAGGCTGCGTTTCTGCTGCAGCCCTGTGTCCCGCTCCCCCGGGGCTTTGGGAGTACCCTTGGGCAAAGGCACGTGCTCGTGGGCACCGCCGAGAACTGCATCTTCCCCCAGCTAATAGCTGATAAATAGCTTATCCCTCCGGTCGGTTTTAATTAGCGGCCTCTCCAGCATCGCTCTGGGTGATGAGGCGCTCACGAGTGCGTAGCGGGGGCGAGGGGGCACCCGGGCCAGTGAGGGATGGGGCAGGGCGCGAGGCGAGCCGGGGCATTTGCGCTTCCCTGTGCTCCGGCTTAAAAGAAATCCGTCTTTCTGCATTACTCCTGCTTCACCCTCCCCCTCTTAAGGAGGAGGCCCAGCTGCTTTCATTGCTGGCTTTCAGAAGGAAAGCTGAAATCAGATTTGCTGAAAGTCCCTGAGCCGAGCCATAGCTCCGAGTGAATAGAAACGATGACCCAAGAGCGCTGGGGCTGTCACCCCGTGTTTGTATGGGGGTACGGGACCTCTCCCGCTGCTACCGGGGCAGCGGAGAGGCTCACAGCAGGCACAACGCACCACGGAGCGGCTTTTCTCTGCAAATCGGCAGTCTGAGGTGCGACGAGGTGCAGAGCGGAGGCAGGGTGAGGGGCAGGCCGCAGTGCCAGGCGCCGGCTCAGGGCTCAGCTGCCTTTAGAGCAGCTTAAATGGGGAAGACGGGGCTTTTGCCCCGGCCAAACACTTCTATTTATTGACGGCACCCTCTCCGTTTGCCGTGGGGTCGTGCTGCAGCGCTGCCGTGGCGGTGACGGTGGGTATCTCCGTAAGGTCGCTGCAGGTATCATGAGCATCCTTCCCACCCAGCCTGCTCCGGGCACCACCGGAGAGCTCGCCTTCAACCCCCATGTAGCTCGGATGCTGCTTTACACGTTCCTTGGGTACCTCCCCAGGCTTCAAAATGCACTGAAAGGCCCAGAAGAAGAATCCTGCTTCCTCTCCCTCCCTTCCTTGGGCAAAAATTGAATTTGTAAAAAGCTGTAATTATCTGTAGCACCTGATGAGCCGCTACATTAATGAGCACGGAGTGGCCACGGCAGGAGCCCCGGCTGCAGGGCGGATGCCCTGGGGAGCCTTTGTCCTTTCCGACTCTGTCCGTTGGAGATTCCCGGCCATCCATCATGCTGGAGGGAAGGGCAAACCTCTGCTGCGGGGTTCTGGGTTTGCGAGCAGCGGGGGGTGCGTTTCCCTTCTCCTCCTCCTTGCGCTGCCCCAGGCCTCCTTGGACAGGAGCATCTGCTCTGAAAATTGCGACTTTCCTTACAACACTCTGCTCAAAGCTCCCTCGCTGCTGCTTGTGCCTTCCCCAGTCTCGCGCCCGTTTCCTCGTTTTCTGGCTAGCTGCTGCGTTTCAGCTGGGAATACCCCCCAGCCCTCAGGGAAAGGCTTTCCCCGGGTTGGATGGAGCCGGGGTGCGGCCTCCAGCCGTGCCCAAACCCACGGTGCAGCGGGGCGAAGGCAGCGGCTTTCCCTCTGGGTTTAAACAAGGGCCTTTTGGTGGCTTTGCCCCAGGGAGGAGGTTTGGCCATGGCACCAGGGAAGGGCGATGTCGGTTGCAGTTTTGGTGGGTTTTGCCCGAAACAGGAGCTGGGGGAGAAGGCGGAGGGGGGGGTTGAGCCCGGGGTTCGGGCAGCTTCATCCCTGCGCTGTCCCCGACAGCCATCCCACGGGACCGTGCGCTCGCGTGACTTCCCCGTCGGGACGGTGAGGGACAAAGGCAGCAGCTGGGGCCACCTCTGGCAACAAGCAGAGCGGGGCCACCGCGGGGGAGAGGCCACCAGCCCAGCGCTTCTCCCGGGGGGAAGCTCCTGATTATCCCTAATTGAATTTACAGAGGGGAAAAGAAAAAAATACGCAGGGGGAAGGGTAGAGGGCAGGCGCCGACTGCTGCTGATTGATGAGCTCCAATTATTTTCCTTCATTTTAAACATGGGCAGAGGTCTGGAAGGTAATCAGCTGGGAAAAATGAAACATGGGGCTGGGTCACCGCTGCCAAGGGCTCTCCCCTGCCGAGGGTGGAAACCTCACCCAGAAAGGGAAAAAACCCCTTTTTTTTTTCCTCGCGGAGGCGAGGGTTGTGTGCCTGGTGGTACTCGACGCTTCTGGGTCATGAGCTCAAATATCACCTCAGTCTTCAAATTCTCCGTCTGGAGTCGTGAGCCTCTCTAACCTCTTTGCAGCCCACCGGGCTGTTATTCCGTGTCCTTCCTAGACCCTACACGCTTCTTGGCTTAAAATACATTCCCCAAAGCACTCGGGTTGCCTTTCCAGATCCCATTTTTGAGGTCTAAGACTGCTGAAGCCGCAACAGCGTGTTCTCCCGAGGGCAACGGCAAAGCCTGCTGTGCCGGCTGCGGGTCCCCGGCAGGGACTGGGGTTATCCGGGGGCTGCTGGCAACGCTCACGGCTGTTCAGTACCACGCTGTCGGTGGTGCCTGGGGCGGACTCCCCTTGGCTTCACCCGCAGCGAGTAACAGCTCACTGGCAGAGTGATGGATACAGGCGACTGCGTGCCGGCGGGGATGCTAGAAGCCGCCGGGGCACAGGTTGGCAGAGGGATGCTGCAGGAGATGGATTTCACCTCGTCCCTGCGTTGTCTTCTCCTTCTCCCACTGCTTTCCCGCTGCGCACGCGGCAGGAGAAGCGTTTGACCGTGGTAGCGGAGCGTTGCTGGTGAGTACAGCTTGATCAGCACTTGGGATGGCCCGTCCCACCGGGGATGCTTCAAACCTTCAGCTTTAATTGCCTACTAGTAAATACAAATCGGCTGGTTCACGGCAAACAAGGCAGTTACTGAAAAGACACACGGAAACTCAGCTGTCATCATGCAAATTATTTCACACTTTGAAGTGTTTCCTTTTGTTTTTTTTCCCTCCTCTCCCTCCTTTTGTCTCCAAAACAATTTAAAGAGCCCTGACAGAATGTCATCACTCCACGAAGGAAGATGCGGGCATCTGGAATACTTGCAGGCTTCCTCAGGACTCTTGTTTCCCAGAGGCTGGAGCAAAATGGGTCTTTCTGGGGCTGAACATGGCTCTGATGTTGTCTCAGCTGAGGATACTAATGAAAAAAAAACAAACCACCCAACCCCAACAAAGAGGCTGTGAACTTTGCCTTGGCGGAGGAAGGCGTGGGACAGGTAGGGCAGCTGTGGGGCTCCAGGGCTTCCAGCTCAGGGACGCAGCTGGGCAATAACGTGGGTGCTGGGGGGACCCATGGGGACAGGGCAGCGCCAAGGAGCCCCCCGGGTCCTGCACCCCTGGATCTCGCCGAGATCAGGCTGCAAAGCACAGCCTGGCCCTGTTTCTTAAGCCGGGTGTGATAATTAGCAACCAGCCCATTAATCAGCGCAGCTGTCGGGGATTTGTGGCCATGAAGCTCTTCTGACTCCGCTTCTGCTGCACAACCTGGTCCGGCAAGCTTCGCTGTATATTTAATTTCACCTTTATCTCTCTAAATCCTTGCTTTAAGCAAAACTCTCTGCTCTTGGGGGGTGTGAAAGCACAGACAAGTGCTGGTCGAGGTAAATCCCTTTTCAAAGGTGTACAAAGCCGACGGGGTCAGGCAGAGGAGGGATCCGCGGCTCAGGCAGGACCTACTTAACGGGATTAATATCATGGGAGAAAATATTTCAGGCAGGCAAAACCCTTTGTGCCACCTTGAAGTCTGCAGAGATGGAAAAAAATAATTGAAAATAACGTTTTGCCTTGGAAACAGGCAACGCCGAAGAGAAGCGGGGCTGGGCGCTTCGGGACGTTTCAGGCTCGTTGCAGGGAATGAGTGGTTGCTGCTTAATTGCCGTCTTTTCGCAGAGGGCTGGATCGCACCCCTGAGCATCACTCGGCTCCGTGCATCACTCCCTTCAGCTGGGCTTTTCTTCCTGAAACTGCCCCAGTTTGGAAAGGTACCGGGCAGAGCTGCTGACCTGAGCCTGGATCCGAGGGCCAGGGAAAGGTCCCAAGTCTCTGACCGGTTCACACCTCCCTCCAGAGACCGGGAGGCCGAGCTTTAGCAATGTCCATGGTTCCTCTCCTGCACGAGTCTCTGGGATGAGCATCCGCTTCCCCCCGCCCGCTTCTCCGGCATCCTGCCGGGATAATCCTGGTCCTTAACTCCCGCCTGGGCTGAGCAGCGGGCAGCAGCAGCAGCAACACGTTTGCTTTCTTTTTAAATCCCCTTCCCTGTTTTGCCACCAACCCGTGCTGGAGACGGGCACTGCCGAGCGAGGGATCCGAAAATGAGCTGCCAAACCCTCAAAGCCATCGGTGCTCTGTGCGTGTTATTGTTTGGGGTTTTTTAAATCAGGGAAAGAGGGGGATTGTTTTTGGTTTTATTGACACCTCTTGTAGGATACCCTTGTTTTGCATTTTCAGGCTTTACTTGAGCTCCCATAAGTAAGAAAAAGGGGGGGCAAGCTGTGGGTGGGCCGGAGGGCCGTGGCGCTGGTTGGCGGTGGGCAGAAGGGCCATGGCGCGGGGCCGCTGCCTCCTTCCCCGGCGAGGGGCTGCGGATGCCCCCAGGAAGCCTGAAGCAGTTCCTTGCAGCAGCCCGCAAGTGATACGGCGATGCTCTGCATCCCTCTGGTCCGAAGGGGCGCGGTGGGGTGGCCTTCGTGGCACCTGCAGCTCAGTGGCAGCACCCATCTCCATCTTCTGCTCCACCTAAAGGCCTGCAAGCGGTTTGCTGCCATTCCTGGGACGGCTGATTTAATTTCTTCCCTATGTCCGTGGCCTCTTGCCCCCTCCAGCTCAAGTGGCGCTTATCGTATCCCGTCCTGTCCTGCCTGAGGTTATGGGGCCATGAGCCAGCAGTCCCCAGCCGGTGGCTCCCGCTGGGTCAGCACAGCCGGGGACAGTCGCAGGGTACCTGTCCTGGGTACAGGAGGATGCCCCGGCATTGCTCCGGCAACCGGGTTTGGGGGTTTCTGGCGTCGCCGTGGGGCTCTGGGTCCCCCCGTGGCTCAGCCACCTCCAGGGCGGCCACCGGCCCCGGGTGCTGCTCGCCAGCAGGGGCTTCATGCTGGGGCTTTACTTTTAATCTCTCTATTTTTAGTACAGTGCTGAAATCTGTTCTATGCCAGAGGGCTTTTGGGAAAGAAAAAAAAAAAAAAAAGAAGTTATTTTCTTTCTGGCACATGAATTGTCATTGAAGGCTTTTTTGGGGGCAGTAGGGGTGTATTTTTGTTGAGTCATATTTGTCTGCTAGAAAGGAGAAGGGAAGGGGGAATTAAGCCAAAAGGAAAGGCTGCCGAGCAGGTGTCCTGGCCACTTTGGGCATGGAAAATACCGCAGCAGCAGCAGCGAGACCAGCCTCTGGTCCTCCTGTTCCCCAAAAACCATCCGCAGGAGCCGGGCAGACTTTCCCCTAGCAGGGAGCTCCCCCAGGGGTAGACACGGGGTTCGGAGCAGCCAGCGCATGGGAAGGAGCCGGAGAGCAGGCGGGATAGCTCAGCTTTTGGGAAGATAGCTCAGCTCTTCAGCAACAGCAAGACGAGAGGCTGTAGCTGCTGGGCACCATCCCCTGCCCTCCCGAATGGCCTTTTTAACCACATTCCCCCTCTTTGCAGGAATCACATCCATCTGTGTGGATTTTTGGACCAGTTTTGAGGCTGGGCTGACCTCTAAGGGAGAGCTCAGTTATTGCAGTTATTGGGCTGGAGCGATGCTGAGCCAGGTGTCCCCCAAAGTCCTCCCAAAAGCCGCAAAGGCAGCCCGGGGGCTTGGACCGCTTTCTGGGGACACACCGGGGGGAAACGCGGAGACGAGCCGGGGCCTCACGCTTCCGCAGGTCTGGGCCTCCCTCGGTCCCCTGCGCCTTCAGCACCAGCGGCTCCGAGTCGTAACCCCACGGCGAGGTACGCGGTGCCCTACAGAACGCCACAGCCAGGCTCCGCCGTGCTGGAAGGACACGAACCCGCCAGCTTTGCCGCGCTGTCGGCTGGGTGCCCGCCGCTGCGTGGGTTTATTCCACCCCACCTGGGCTTCCTTACAGGTTTCTCCATTTTTCCCTATTTCCCACTATTTTTCCACCGAGTGAACAGAGAAGAGAGCAGGGGGGGTTTGGGCACAAAAAAAAGGAGGAAAAAAAAACCCCCAAGGGCCCTAGGCGCTTCTTGGCTGTTTGTCGTGCTTGGAAGGAGGGCTGGGGCAGGGACCGGGGGCCCCGGTGGGGTTTGGTGGCTTCGGTGCCACCCGAATTTGCAGGATTTGCGTGTGGCTGCAGGCGCTGGGAGCAGCAGAGGGTTTGCACGGTCGCACCACCCGCAGCTCCCGCGCGCCTCGTGGGGGTCCTGGGTGCCGAATCTTTGTGGCTTCGCAGCGGAGCGGGACCCAGGCGGGCAAAGCCACGGCCGCGGTGTGCTCGGGCAGCAGAGGGCATCAGGGACCCGCTCAGCCCAGAGCCACCAGTGACACCAGTGGGCTCTGCCCCAGGGACTGGGCAGGCAGTGGCTTCTGGTTCATCCCCTTTGGTCAGGGAGCCAGAAAAACGCGTCCTGTTTTCAAAAGCCAGCTTCACATCAGCAAGACGTACGCAATGTTATTATTTTAGCTACCTGTTCTGTATAACGGTTGGTTGGTTGGTTGTGGGTTTTTTCTCTTTTTTGAGTTTGACACTCAAGGTTAGAAGCAGAGGGCCTCCTACGCGCTGCACTTGGCGGAGCTGGTCGCATCGCCTGCCGGCATGCGTGGGCTCGGAGGACGCGGGATGCTGTCCCCTTCTGCTCCAACCCTCCGGCCCGGGTGCCTGCAGGCCACTGCTCTGCAAATGGCCTCCCCAGCCGCGCTTTCGGAGGGTAGGCATGAGTAAGGGCTTCCTGGGGACCAGAAGGTGAAGTCTGAAGGATCATGTTGTATTATGAACCCAATTATCACCTTATCACTGGGACTTCCAGTGCCAAGCAGCCGGATTTCCTCCCTCCCCGCATCCTTCTCCTTCCTAGGAGGTGTTTTCGGCAGAGGGACCGAGGAGCCCAAGCCCTGCTGCAGCCCTGGGGGACCGGCTGCGGCCCCGCTGAACCCCAGTCCCCTCCTGCCAGTCCCACCAGCTCATAACTGGTGGGGGGAAATAAAACAACTTTCGCTCGGGAGAGTTTGGTTTCCCCGGCTGTGCCTGGCTAGCCCGGGGAGCGGCAGATGCCGTGCGGCTGGCTGCTGGGACGCCTCTCCCACCGGACCTGGAGGGAGATGCCGCTGGCAAGCGCAGCGGAAGGAGGACAGAGGTTGCTGTCTCCCAGGCACCAGCTTTTCATGTATTTCCTCCTGGTTCCGTGATGCCAAGAAAAAAGAAAAGGTGTATCTTCCGAAGCGGGGAGGGCTGGGGCGCAGAGCGCCTGCAGCAGGATGGGCTCAGCCCCGAGGCAGGGTGCAGGGGGGAGCACCTGGGGGCAGGGATGTCTCCATCCTCTGCGATGGCACCCTGTCCCCTCCTGGGTGGGATCTCGGGGAGGTGGAGGAGACCAAACTGCCCCTTCGTTGTCCGCTTATGAGTAAGGGGAGAAGAGCCCCAAGTGTGGCTCTGCCCTCCAGCTGAGCTCAAAGGAGAGGGAGCCAGAAGAAGCCACCATAAAGAACCTGATGAACCAAGGCAGTGTGGTTTGACCCAGGTCTAGCTGGGAAGCGGCATTGTGGTTGGGAAGCCATGGATCTGCCTACCACTAGCATCAAAACTGGTGGAAACTGTTCAGGTCACGGAGAGGAAAGCCCTCGCTGAGGGCAGCAAAGCTTCTCCCCGGCGGGTCTTGGGGCTCAGGTAGACAAGGCACATGCCTCCCAGGGGGGCCACCTCCCTGCCCTGCTCCCCCTTACCCAGCCTCACCAAGCTCACTCCTCCCTCCCGGGGGTTTGTGAGCGGCCGTGTCTGCTGCCGCGGTTACTGCTCTGCTCATCGGCTGTCTGGAAAGCGTCAGGAGCAAGTGGTCACTCGTGGGCTTCATGGCACTTGCTTCCTGTTCTTCAGCACAAAGGGACTGTCCCCATAGTCAAGAAGGAAAGAAGGCTGAAGGGTGGCCGTACGTCAGGGGCAGGATAACGCAGTTAGTGCTGCGCTGAGCAGCGTCACGGTGGGACAGGGGACAGGCTGCCCAGCATGGCTGTGGGATCCCTGCCAGCTGAGGTCTTCTCCAGCAGGTGGAAACACTTCAGCAAAGGACCCTTAAGTGTAAGGTTATCTACAGATGCCAACAAGCCAGGGATGCCCCGTGTGAATGTGTAGGCACCCTTAGCACATGTCACAAGGAGCTCCTGCACTTCAAACACCAGTAATCAGACCTTGCTATGAGCACATGTGAAGATGAAGTGAACATGAGTTCATTTTTGCCATCTGCATCCCAGAACCAGACTTTCACAGGGCAAAAGACGACCTTAGCTGCCAGCTCCCATCGTAGTTACGTAGAAATAGTAGTTATGGTTTTACTAGCCAAAGACAGCTCTTGGAAGAAGAACTAATGGAAGAATAACTGAAGAATAATGGTCAGATGCCCGTGCATCGCCCATGGTTAATGAGACAGTTTTAAGCAGAAGTTAGCCAAAAACCCCTACCCTCATGAATGTGGGTCTGAGTTCCTCAAGGAACTGCATCCCACCGTGGGAGAGAAGTCAGCTGGGCAAGAGAAGCCAAACTGCCTTTTGCACCAGTCAAGACTCCTCAACTGGCTGCTCTGGCTTTTGAGTAATGGTACCAGAGCTGGAGGCAGCGATGGACTTTTTCCCTTGCTTTCTGGGATTGGAGAAACCACTAACGTGAAGGACACGTTCGCTTGAATGAGACCTGTAGCGCCCATGAAGGAGCCCCAGGAGGGATGACAGGCATAACTGTTTTATGGGAAGCATCTCCAAGATTAAGGAATGTCAAAGGGAAAGAAGACTCAAATATGATTAAAAAGTGATTAAGGCGGACTCTGAAAAACAGGATTTGAGGAAAGAAATCCTATGAGATAAATAGAGGGATTTCACTGCACGCTCAGCATGGTGAAATGGCTTGAGCTAAAGGAAAGCCACAGAGCCCGAGTCTGGCTGAGACAGCTCAGACCTCACAGATGTTGTTTATGAATTTCATGGGGGGTTTGTACGTGGTTTTGTATGTGTTTTTTCCATTTGTTGCAGTGAACAGAGCCTGCTGAAAACGGCATAGCTGGGGACTGAAACACTCTGATCCCCGCAGCTCAGCTCCTCCCAGCCCAGGGACCAGCGAGGAGGATTCCTCCATGATTAGCACGCATGTTGGATAGGACACATTCGGACCTTTTGGGTCAGTTCTTTTGTTTCTTGCTGGGCCTGGGCTCGCTTGCTGCTCCATGGGTGCTGTGCATGGATACGACCCAACAGGGCAGAGCAAAGGTGGTGATGGCTTGTGTTCCCCTTGTATCGTGGCCACAGGGGCTGCTGAGAGCCACGAGGGCCCCAGCGATGGCTGGAGTCTCCCTGAGCCCCAGCTCCTGTTGTATCAATTCATCCTTTTTGGCCATGGCATCTCTCTCTTCCCGCTTGCCCACAGGACAGCTTTGGAGCCAGGCTGCCAGGGCCCTGAGGGCACCAATAGCTCTTCACGGCCCTAAGCAGCCCCACCTGGGACCCCCACCCACACCCATGGGCCCAGGAGCCCATTTAAGCTCAGCCCTGGCTCCCCAGCCCTCCCTGGGCTGTCTTGCTGGGGTGTGGGGCTCTGGCTGAGTCCCAGCCCAGCCCATCACTGGCCATGGACCCCATTGATCCAGACCCTGAGACATGGGTTGGCTTTCCCAGCCTGACTGTGGAGCTGCCTCATCACCCTGGACGTGCCTTGGTTGGCCTTGGCCACCGTCCTTGTCCTGTTCACCTTGCTCAGGTACCATGGGACCAGCCCCTGCCCTGCCAGCTGGGTTATCGCTCCTGCTCTTGGCCAGCGCAGCTGGTGTCATCACCGCTGACCTCAGATGTCCCTACGGGGTGCTCTGGGGCCAGACAAGAGCTGCCATGTTTGGAGAAGGGATGTCAAAAGGGCAGGATGCCAGGGACCCGCCAACATATAAATAAACCAACCCTTTATAAAGCCACACGAGGCTGGCTCTGTTTGTTCTCGCGCCAAGAGCTGGCTCAGGAAGACTCCCTTCTCTTCCCCACGCTTCGGAAATGCATGGGAAGGTTTCCAGGGCATTACTTAGCATCTCCAAAGGGTGGGTGCAGATGGGGGAGTGAGGTCGTGCTGCTTTAACTGGACCCTCAGAGAAGGTTTCTCCTGCTGCTGGTGGTGAGCTCGGCTCCACCTTGGCCATCCGGGTTGCGTGCTGCCCCCCGTGTAATGCAGCCTGGGCAGGCTCCAGCTCGGGGTGCTGTGGTTTGTGCTCTATCTTCTGCTTGCTCCTTGGCTGATCCCCTTCCAGCGATGCAAGAGGTGGGGATTTGCTGCTTCTTGTTGCCTGCTTGCCTCTGTTCCCTGGGTGATTTCTCCTTCGTTCAATTTTTATGTGCTTGGTTCCACCCTGAATTTTTTTTTTTCCTTTGTCTTCCTCGGGAATACCCCACCCAGCACAATGGGGCTTTGTAACAACACCTCCTCCTGCGAGCCTTGGTAGATGCCTTTCCAGCCACCCAGGCACTGCGCCCTGCCTTCCTCCCGGGGCGAATCCTGCCTGCGCTTCCATGCAGAGGGCTCGGCGGTGGGAAGAAATGGCACTTTCTCGCACAAGGCCCGGCGAGAGCAGGCAGGAACTTACATGTCGGTGCCCGCACGCGTTTCCAGCGCGTCTGAGGACCTTCCTCCTCCGCCCCGGGTCGTTGCCATTGAACGGCGACATGCAAAGTCGTGTTGGCTTTGATCGGGAGGTTTGCTCTGTTTGATCTGATCTGTTTGATCTGATCTCCCACCTCCCCGCTGCGCTCTGCTACGTTTTTGCCTGGGCTTTTCTGCAATGTGGGGAAGTTAAATTCCACGTGCATATTAACGTCATGCCAAGGATGTGCTGTTATCTTCTACGGGCTCCTATTCCCTTTTGGATAAAGCATTTGTTTGCGATAATAAAGCGCCTCGTGGTGTGAAACTAGGGGGGGGGGGAAAGTGAAATCTGGAACTGAGCCAGACCGAGGGAGGGAGGAGTGCTGTTTTCTGCTATTGTTTCTTCAAAAAAACCCAAAAACCCCATGAACCAGTCTAAAAAAGAAAACTCCCCAGAGTGTGCCTATAGATTGTTCATTAGCGTGACATGACCGGCCACTGGGAAGCGCTGAGGTTCGAGTGCCCGGAGTGAAGCTGGGTCTTGCTGCTCCTATTCTACACCCAAAATGTCTCTCCTGGCCTCACGGCATGTCATGTTTGCTTGGTGGCTGTTTGCTCAGGTGCCTTGGGCAGGGCAGCGCAGCATGGCTTCTCCAAGCTCCCACCCGTCCCAGCTCGGAGTCCCCTTCGGGGATGTGGTTGTTCCATTTTGCTGTGCCCGGGTTTTAGAAAAAAAAAAAATCCCACAATATTGACCCAAAGCAGCGTGAGCTCAGGTGCTTCTTAACACTGGAACAAGCTGCCGGGCTGCAGGTGATCTCCCTTTGACGAGCGGTGAGTTACAAAGCATTTGTGAGCAGAGCGGGTTCCGGCACTGTGCACTTGGTGTTTCATTGCAACATGTCAACTGTCAGCCCTTATTTAGGGCTCTTTTTCCTCTTCTGGAATCCTCTTATAACGCTGACCCCCCTGGGAATATTTCTGGTTGCCGCACAGCATCCTCAGCTCCTTGTTTTGGGGGTTTTGAGGCTAATGAGAGACGTGTGCCAAGGAAGAAAGGGAGAGGCAATGAGACCCCCAGAATGAGAGGATCCAGTAGATTTGTCAGCTCAGGCTCGACTGGGGGAGGTTCACCTCTATTTTTCCATTAAACAGAACAAAACCAGTCCTACAGTTTTCTAGTATCTGGGAGAGGTGCTGGCATCTGGATCTAGGAGAGACGCCTAGCTCCGCAAAGTAGGAGAGCTGCGGTGACCAAGGCACCATGTAAGGGAGCCAAACCTGGCCGGAAACAGGCGTTTTTGGGGACTGGCTTTAAACCTGGGATAAAATGACCTCGGCAGCTGTACCATGGCCGCAGCATCACACTCTTGGCAGCCCACCCCAGAGGGGCTTCTGCAAAGCTGTTGCTTTTTCCCCATGGAGGAACTGGCAGGGCATTTTCTCCGGTTGAAACCACCGGACGTGTTTCTGGTTTTGCCGCAGCCGCTGGCGGAGCCGTTTCTCCCGCAGGGCTGAGCTGGCTCTGTCGGTGCTGTGTGGGTGTGCAGGGATGCTGGTCTGCGGCAGCCGCGCCGGGCATCGTCCGACCTCCCCCAGAAAGGAGCGTGACCCGATTGCTGGTGCAAGCAGGTGTATGGAAGGATTGTTTAATTTTTTTAAAAAAGCAAATAATAGCGGTTTTATCAGAGGCAATGGATTTGGCAGCTGAGCAGGAGCCTGTAGGAGATGGAGCTGGCTGAGTGCTTCTGCGTTGAGACAGGTAAATTAATACAGGCTGACACATAAATCACCAGCTTTTGGCCCCAGAATTAATGCTCGTTTGAAGGGAGACCGATACCGTTGCGTATGACTTGCCTGGTTGCATATGCAGCTTTTCAGAGCCAACAGCCGGCTGGTTTTGGGCTACGATGGTCTCCAGCTGACTGGGGAGGAGGGCAGCGCTCTCGCCCCGAGCCAGCCCCAGGAGCTGTAATGCCACTTTACTGACCCTCCTGTGACCGTGAATTCAAGTCCCGGTTTTCCAGGACAAGGACTAACAGCCCTGGAGCACTTTTCCTGCAGGATCCTTCGCTGGCTACTCTCCCTGCATAAGCACTTACCTGCAACCAAGGTACGTCTAAGCCTTTGCCAGGACAGCTACGCAACTCTGCATGCCTTTCTCTTGTTGCAGGGCTGGCTCTCCAGCCCCTCTCCTCTGCAATCTTTTCCCGACGGGTGATCAGGTGGGCAATGGTGCCACTAACGATGCCTGATGCCATCTCCCTGCCTGTGCCAGCCCAGCCAGGAGCACAGGACCCGTGGGAGCTGCTTGCAAGGGCTCCGCACAGCCTGCTGGAGTCAGCCCTGCCTGTACCTCCTGTGCCAAGGATAAAAAGCGATATTTTTTCCTTTTTGCTGGTGCAAAATGCATGTGGGCACACATGCTTTTACATTATTGTTGGTGGTTCTGCTCAGGTGCCTGAAGCCAGGGCAAATCCAGACGTCAGTCTGAACAGCGAGGGATGGCAGCGATGGCTTTGAAAGGCTGTTGGCATAAGGCACGGCCGGGCAAGTGCTGGGCAAGGTGTTTGAAAAGACCGATCAGCTCTGATAGTGAAAGCTCTGTTATGAACAGTCAGGAACAAGGGCTTTCAGTTGGCTCAAAATAAACCCCGGGGTGTGCAGGTGCGGGGGTGACACACTGGCTTAATTTACAGAAGTGTGTAACTGGACAAATACATATACATAAGAAAAGAGAAGCCAAAATAATTTTTTTTTTCACCCACTGAGCTATGCTGGCAGTAGATTCGCATACTTCTACGCTGCCTGTCATTTCAGTCCTGTATTGATCTGTCCCTCACATTGCTCCTCCATATTTACTATTAGAAATTATACTGCACCAAAATGATCAATCATGATCATTGATTGATCATGATTTGATTGATCAATCAATCAACATTTCCAAGGCTGTTATTTGTGCCACAGCGGCCGGAGCGCGTTAGTCACCGAAGCTCCGCACCGGGGGTGCTGGATATCCCCTCTGGCTGGGGTTTGAGAGAGGAGCTGGAGGGATGGGATGGCAGAAACCATCCCGCCGTGATGCCGCGTCAGCATTCAGCCGGCGGTGCCGGGTGAAGTTGCTCCTGTCCGCCTCCTCCAGCCGCCCCGGCTGGTCCCGGGCAGCAGCTCCCAGTTCGCTTCCTTAACAAGCCTTTCCCGGGGAACACCAGCTCCCTCCTCGCATCCCAGGAGGAGCTGGCAGGTCTCCAGAAAACCCTTCCAAGGTCGGTCTGGCGGGGGGGCCATGCTGCCACTGTGCTTGTATTCAACCATTAAATGCCGATTTGTAGAAATGAGTGGGGGCGCGGTGCCAGCACCATATACAACGTAGACAAGGTGGTGGAGTCGGTGCTGGGATCAGGACGGTGGGGTTTAGGATCCTCCCACGTTCAAAAGCATGCTCTGGGGAGAGCCAGGGCTGGAAGCTGCACGTCGGTAACCTCCCACAAAACACAAGGTCCGGGATTTTCAGAGGGTATCTGCATCTGGAGGAACTTTGTAAGGCAGGTGGCAAACTCTCCATTGCTCTGAAGGCTTTCCTTTCCAATGAGGTGTTTCCTCCAACGTGGATTTTCCCTCCAGCAGCACCTCTAGGTCAGCAGCCGTCAGTAGCTGAAACTCCATGGCCCAGGGGACTCGGGGCAGGCTGGATAAATAAAATGATTTCTTCCAGGCTTAAAATCAACTGCAGTATTTTGCCTGGGTGCTGGGGCCCTCAGTTCTCCTCCACTTGTGCTCTATTCTGAAGCAGCAATACTGCAGAGCCTACCAAGGAGACGGGTCCTTGGGGCTGATTTCTGGAGGATCCAGAGATGAAAAGGGTCTCTGCCAGCACTCCTCCATTTTCCACCTCTTCCGCAGCTTCACTCAAGTGTGGCCGTGCCCTTGTCCCCAGCCCACCGGCACGATCGCTGCCGAGCAGGAGCCATCCCAGCGGCAAGGGCTGGCTGGCAGCTCTGCTGGGCTCCAGCCCCTCCGGGCTGCAGGTGGCTTTGCCCAGTCCCCTGAGCTGCTCTGGGGCCGGGCGAGCGTGAGTCACGCTGCAGAAATCTCCCTGGGGCTGCTCCTGGCTCCTGCGTTCGGAGATCATGCCCATCGCCAGCGTGCACGTTTGGACTGGTTCAAGCAGAGCTGCTTAACTGGGTCAATGGCTTGGCACCCCCGCGACGGGAGGAGCCGGGCTGGGGCGAGAGCATCGCTCGTCTCCCTGGGGAGAGACCCGGAGGCTCCTGCCCACCCCTCCGCTGCCAGCTCGGGCTCTCCCTCCTGGTTTTGGCTCTAATCCATGTCATGGTTGGAGGGTGGTGGTCTCGCCAATGACTTCCCCCTTGCTGGAGGCACGTGGCTGTGGGCTGGGCGTCGGGAGGAGGACGCTGCACGGGCACAGCAAAAGATGGACAACGGGCGGTTTGGCCGGGAGCTGGTGGGGAAACGGGGCTTTTGATCCCAGCCGTGTCACAGAGGGGTCCCCCCTCCCCTCGGCCACGCACCCTGGGCAGCACATCAAAGCAGATCGATCCCAGCGGCGCTGTTGGGGCGAAGCACCTGTCAGACAGGACCCAAAACCTCCCTGCCTGGCTTGCAAGCATCCAAATTTGTTCTGCCTCATCCACTGCTTGCTCAAAAGGCTGCCTCTTGAGTTAAGAGAAAGTAATGTACTTTAAGAAACATGCAAATGCTCGTGTCTCTGCGGCGAGTGATGGAGCTACTGGGGTTTCTGCTTCCGTGGGTGCTGCCGGGGCATGCTCCCTTGCCTTCGGCTGCCTCCCCTCTGCTCCTTCTGCTGCGCTGGATCCCAGTGGCATTTGCTTCGCAAATGCAGGAGACCATAGCTTCCTCCTCCACAAATAGAAAATAACGTGTCTCCAGTAGGTCTGATGTTAAAAATGTGGTTTCCAGCATCCCGTGTTAGGGAAGCAGTGAAAACTTGGGTGTTTCCCAGATCTTTCCTCAATGCTACTTTCCTGTGAGGGATTGGCAGTGCAGCTGCAAGGGACGTGTTTTTTCGGTGTGTTTAGTGAGCGGATTCCACCAGCATCATCCTCTCCCGGGCACGGAGGGGTGCTGGCGGCGGCGGCTGTCGGGGCGGGCGCTGGGAGGCTGGAGCCCGGCCGGCCCCGGCACTCGTCTGCGGCGTGCTATTAATAACCCACCGGCGAGGCTGCCGGGCCGGAGGAAACGAAGGAAATGAAGTTAATACATGGAAATGTTTCCTTGTTTTCCCACTTGGTGCTCGGGGGCCTGCCTGTTGCTCCCTGCACCTCTGGCCCAGCCCAGGCTGCGGCTGGGCTCAGGGGCTGGATGGCAGCTCTGGAAGAGCCCAGTTTGGGGAAAAGCCTTGAAGAATAAGGATTCTGGGGATGGCAAGCAGAGAGCAAAGGACTGTTAAGGCATGTCCGAGCTGCTTAGAAAGAGGAAGAGGGGTTTAGGGGGCTGTTCCTTTGAGGTGAAGGGGAGAAAGGGCACCTTTACTTGTGGATTTTGGGGCAGCGTTGTTCCTTGCCAGTCCCGTGTGAGAGCTCTGCGGTAGGTGGAGACTGGAAAACCAGCTCGCGCGCAGCCGACGGGCTCTGCGGGGCCAGGACGACACAGCGTGACTCAGCCCGGCCGCGCTTCCCATGCCACGGCTCTGCCGGCGAGTCCCTTCCTGCAGCCGCCGAGGGCAGGCAGCGCGCCCGCTCTGCCCTGCTCTGCCCGCTTCGGGCACGCGTGGTCCTCGGGCGCAACCGCGAAAAACCCCCAGCCGCCCTTTCCCACCTCATCTGCATTATTTCTGAGCAATCCTGCCATTCTCCAGGTGGCCCCAGGGCTGCTGCTAGCCGAGGAGGCTGCTGGTGGGGATGCTTTCCCGGGGGCTCGGGGCAGGAGCCTTGGCTCTGAACCCGAGCGCAACGCTTGAGCTCAGCAAAGAGCAGCTTCGCCTGCAAATCCCAAACCCCACTATGGTGCACATCGTGGGCTGCAGTCAAACGTGCCCGTCTGCCTCCGTGAGAGGGCGAGGGAAATGGCGCTGTCTCCGTGGGCGGCTTTGGGGTGCCGAGCAGCGGTGGCTGGGGTACCTGCTAACCCTTGTTGTTGCTTTTTGTTCGCTGCTCTGCCAGGCGGTTTCTTGTTAAGACAAGATCCTCCTTAACATGTTCCTGGGTGGAGCTGAGCCTGCTGCAGGGCAGAGTCAAAACGTAAGGAGCTGAAGTCTATGCCATGCTCTGGGGGTACAGAAACGGGGGTGCAAGGAGACCCATATGGCGGATGCTCGAGCGAGCACTATATGTACAAACCTCTACAAATGGAGCAGCAAATCAGCGGCACTGCAAGACAGTGAGACCTTCCCCACAAAGCACCGGCCAGCGGAGGGGAGACGGCAAGAAACACGTCTTGCAAATTTTCTGCTGAGTTACAGATTGCAGCAGGGAAGAATTTACAAAAAGCACCTGTGCTCCTGCAGAAGCAGAGCCACTCCAGTGATGGGCCCCATGCTCAGCTCTCACCTTGGGAGTTTCATCCTTTCCTCCAGGTTTCCCATCCTTAATTTGTTTCCTGCTGTGGTTTGCCAGCCCCGGGCTCTTGGGGTGCAGGTGATGCTGTGAGGGCTCCTGTGTTGGTCCAGGAACAGAGTTCTAGGCTCTCTTTCCCCTCCCTAAAAAATTACACTTGCAGAGGAGGAATAAGCAAGGCCCAGGGCAAGAATAGGAGTCACCTGTGAATTAACCCAGCACATTGCCTGGGTTGGTGAAAGGGGGACAAGGAGCACAAATGAACCCTCATTATAGCACAAATCAGGAGTTAATGAGTGTGGTTTGGTGATGTGCTGAAGAGCAGAACATTCCTCTGCCCTATCCTCTAGCTATTAAAACCTTAAATTGGGAAAAAAAAAAACCACCCAGTCTCTGATCTCCTGCTCTAGCTGGATTGCCTTATCTTGGATGTGCAGCTGGAACCTGCAAGAAAACCAAACCCTCCAGCGAAGGGGCGCTAACTCCGGGGCGAGGGGGTTCAGTCCCCTGCATGGCGGGGCAGAGGGGTCACCTCCCGCGGCTGCACCACTCTCTGGTGTGGCCGATGCCGCAGGGCTGTGCTTTTGTCCTGGTTCCAGCTGTTTACACCAGTCAAGGACTTTTCAGCTTCCCATGCTCTGCCAGGTGCACAAGAAGCTGGGAGGGAATGCAGGCAGGACAGCTGATCCCAATTAGCCTCAGGGCTATTCCATACCACCTGATGGCAAGCTCAGTATATAAACTGGGGGAGTTGGCTGGGGAGGGAGTGATTGCTGCTTGGGGGCAGGCTGGGCATCGGGTGGTGAGCAACTGCATTGTGTACCACTTGTGTCACTTGTTTTGTATATTCTGTTGTTATTATTGTTGTTATTTTCTTTTTCTCTGTTGTCCTATTAAACTGACTTTATCTCAACCCACGGGTTTTAGGGTTTGGTTGGTTTTTTTTTTTCCCCTCCCTGATTCTCTCCCCCATTCCACTGGGGTAGGGGGAGGGTAAGCGAGCGGCTGTGTGGTGCTTGGTTGCTGATTGGAGTTAAACCACAACAGCTTTATTTAAAAGGTAGAATAACTGCTGCTGACAGGCGTCAGGCTGTATCTTCCAGGCCACCATCCTCAACTCGGCATCATGCTGATGGTGGCTCAGCAGACGCTGTCCCCGTCCATGCCCCCGAGCTCATCAGGGCCATCTCTCCTGGCCTACGGGTCACTTGAATTAATTGTAGGCTATAAAATCGGGTGTTGGACTAAGCCACCCGGTGCCTGTCTCCTTTGAGACCGCAAACCAAGACCACGTGAGCTTAATCCTCCCCCTGCCCTGTTACGCGTGTTTGCCCGACCCCACGGCAGGTCTAACCTGGAAGCCAGAGGGGGCACCAGAAAAAGGACAGGCTGGGGACATTGCCCGGTTTTAGGAGGCTCTGTATTTGGATTTGACTCCCAAGTGTGGGGCAGTTGGGTGTTTCTCCCCCCAGACAAGCAGGTGGGTAATCCGGCTGCAGTACAGGGGATTAGGGAAAAGAGAGCGGAGGAGAAGCTGGCACAGCCGAGCAGCCCTGCGTGCTGTGGCGGGGGGCTCGGAGGGCGCGTTGGGCACTGCCTGGGATTCCCCGTCCTGGGCCAGCACATGGCGCAGGATGCTATCCAGGCAAAACTGCAACCCCTCCCTGCCTGTGAGCAGCCTAATGTGATGCCCAGCTGTGGTGGAAGGATGATGGGGCCAGGCGTCCTATCTCAGCTGAAACTCTTTGAACTGAAGGCAATAGAAAATGAGACAACGAACCAGAGGCTGCTGGATCTTTATAAAGATAAAAGATAAGGAACCAATTTGGAGCATGGAAGAACTTAACCCTTCTGGGGGCAGGGAAGGAGCCTGTAACAGTTGGTCAAGGTGCCTGAACTAAAAAATGAGGATCTATGATTCTACGATCTCGTGTTTTCATTGATTTCAGTGCACGCAACACGTATGAGGAGGTATGAGATCGATGGCATGTTAGCTACGGAGAGCGGAAAGGACTTTAGGTTATGGGATGGGGTAACACCACGGTGACTGGGCATCCCTCCACTGGGCATCCGCTAGAAGAGGCTGCTGATATGACCCCTTTCTTTTCGGACAGGAGCTTTTGCAACCCAGTCCCAACCCAACCCAGTCTGTAAGAGCCAGCTATAAATCTGAAGCCCTGCAGACACTTGAGGTCTCCTTGACAGGGCAGCTGCAGCGGTTCCCGAGCTGCTTTTGCATTGCTGTAGGGCTGAGCTCCCTATAGGCACCCCAGCAGGAAGCACTTGGGCTGTCTTAATTATAGAAGAGCAATTTCTGACGCCTGCTGTGTCCACATAGCTATAGGTTTCTTCTCTTGTGGCCATGTAACCAACCTCCTGGCACCATCACTGCTCTGGGTTCTATGATGCCACTGATGACTCAAACACCGAAATCCAATTTCAAAAGTCAGTAGGTCAGGAAGAGCCAGAGCTATATACCATCCTGAAGACAGGACAGAACCATGCTGTCTTCATAACCGCTGTTGATCAGCTGGTGATGGGTGGCCCTGGTTTAGATTTCATTCTAGTCCATAGGAAAGAAAAAAAAAAAAAATCCTGATATCTTTGGGGAAAGTGGAAGTGGCCCTGTGTTGTCTACGTGTCGTTTAATAGTTCATGGTTTACTGGTTTTCTTGCAGCACGGTCATCTCTACAGAAGCAGCCAAGGAGGTCTGGAGCACTTGCTAGACAGCAGGTAAGTGTGTGAGGTGTTTCTGGTCAGTCACAAATTCAGGGCCTGCCCCAGTGCTCAGTGATTTCTTTGGCCCACGGTTGGCTTTAGCTGAAGAAAATGGAAATGATATTGTTGGGAGGGAGGGGAAAGAGGGGAAACTAGTTACTTCATGCAATGCACCTTTGGCTAGCTAAGGTGGCTGTTGGCAGGTGCTGATTTAGCAGAGGGAAGAAAAAGCCCTGTCCGGTGGGCTGTTTGTTCAGATTTAAGGGCTGATAGATCGTAAAAGCTGGGTTTTGGGAGGAAAAAGGGCTGAGGGTTGCAAGGTGTTAACTTTGTCCCTGGGAGATGCACGTCAGCACTGCTGTCCCTGGATTTTGTGGTTATTGTGAATTTTTTTTTTTTCCCTTACATATCTGCAGGTTTTTTCCAAGCCCAGCTTACGAAGCTGTACAATGTTCTCTGGCTTTCACCCTTTTTCTCTGGAAAAGTGAGCTTTCAGCTGCTTCCCGCAAGCAGGAGAACACGAGACGTCGTGGCTTAACGCTCCGAGTGCAAATAGAAAACGCAGTCTGGAGAAGAGCCCTCATTTTCACAGCCAACCCCCCCAGTCCCAGGTGCCTGACCGCCCAAGGCAGGCAGCGCTGTGTGCGCCGGGGCTGCCCGTGGGCGTCCCCCGTTGTGCCGGGTGTTTGCGGGATGGGGAGGGAGCTGGATGCGACCCCTGCGTGTGGCATCAGCAGGGCTGAGCTTTTCCCGAGGAGAAGCATCAGCCGCCAGCAAGGTGAAAACAGCCTGAAACGCTGCCGTGCCTCGATGCTGCTTGCTCCGTCAAAGGTCGGGGATGACCCACCTCGGAGCAGAAAGGCGGCGTGGCCCTTGCCTGGAGCGGTGGCGTTCTGGAAGCAGGTGCTGCCAGCAGCGCAAGCCGCCGGTGACGCAGCCGAATACCACCGGCTGCAACGGCTCTGGGTTACGTGAGCTTAAATCCCGGTGATGGGAACCGATGGGAGCGTGAGCCACCCCGGCCTGGCCCGTTTGGGCGTGCGGCAGGGGCAGTGCTGGCGATACTGCGGAAAGGGGGACGGAGGTAACGCAGCGATGGATGGGCCGGAGGCGACGGCTTTGCTCCCTGTTGCAGTATTGGTGCGACTGTACGGATCAGGACCGAAGGGTGCCAGGGCGACTGCTCCGAGATGCTGCCGCACCCCCTGCGGCATCTTCCCAGGCCATCAGGAACCCCCATCTCTTGTCCTCCCCTGTAGCTTAATGAACGCTCTTGAAATCTCACTCTTCCTATGGAAAAGGCGTTATTCTCCGCCTCTCTGAGACTACAAGGGCAGCCACAGGTTTGCCTAGCAATCTTTCTTCCTAGCAGATCCATCCTGCTCTCGCGTATGTTGATAAATCTCTGCAGTATAAAATAAACTACCAGACTGCGCGAGCTCCGTGGCACGGAGGCATCTCGGCTCTACCCCGAGCCAGGTGGGGATGGATATGAACGTTTGGAGAAGCGCTGGAGCCGCTGGGGTGGATTTCTGGCCCTGGGGTTAACTCTCCATGAATGGGTGAATGGCCTAAAAAGTTAAGGGGCTTTTTGCTGCCTGTGCCCAAAGCCAAAGAAAGCATTTGCAATTTGATGCATCACCGAAACAATCAGAAAACCAGGTGGAAAACTCTGAGCTTGTGCTGTTCCCTGGAATGATTGATATGATGATCCCAATTACACTTAATTGTGGTTATCCTATTAATAACACCCTCTTTCTGTAGCACACACCTGCCTCTCCATGGGAAGCACTACTAATGTAACTTAAAACACCAATTACACGCAATGGAAAAGCAGCAATTAAATCCACCGAGCCTTGCCTAAATAATGATTTCATTTCCCTCCAACATTTTTTACATTATAAAGGCTGTTTCTTAAAACAAAAGCAATGCTTTTATTTGCGTGGTCTCCTCTTTATCCATGCAGGAACACCTCCAGACCGGGCGCCGATGGAAAGCATCGCTGGGTTGGCAGGAGCTCTGTGGAGAGCTGGTGGGGACGCGTGGCTGGGGTGGGAGAGCCTTGCCTCGGCGGCGCAGGCTCTCAGGCAGCGCTGCTCGGAAGTTATTTTTCTCCAGGGGTGTTTTTCCAGGGTGGGGGGGAAATATGAAGCTGAGCTGCCTGTGTCGTGTGCGGGTTGGGGAATGGGCTGGCGACGCTCGGTGCTGTTTCACCGGGTGTCTGTGGGTTGTCGGACGAGCGGTTTGAAGCACCTGGCCAAGCCCGAACGATCTAGTTTTGCCCAGGTGGGCTTGTGGCTGTGTAAAAGGTCTTCTCTCTGGGTGGGAGGTAAGGGGGGAAGGTGGAGAAAGAAGTGGTCTTCCTCCCGGGGAGACAAAAGTAGCTGGAAAGAAGGTGGCAACCTTCTTGTTGCTTGAAAGTGGTGGCACCCCCGGGATGGGGCTGCACCCCCGGATTAAAATGGAGGTAGTTTTTTTTGACGCTCACCACACGGGCTGTTCCGTGGCGGCGGGGAAGCCGGGGTGAGACCTGGCGTTTGGTGGTCTGGCTGGTGCCTGAGGCAAGGCGTCCCTTTGCCGTCGGCCCCCACGGGCAGGAGAGGCCTGGCTGCCGTGCCTCGGTCTCCCGGCGTGGGAGGGCCCGTGGGGGCTGACACCCCCGGGATGGGGCTGACACCCTTGGGATGGGGGTGACACCCCCGGGATGGGGCTGCACCCCCGGGATGGGGGTGACACCCCCGGGATGGGGCTGCACCCCCGCGGCCCCCACGCCTCCTGGGCCGCTCCAAGGGCGGGGGGCACGCAGGAGCCCCGCGGCCTCAAAAGCTTCCCCCCCCCCGCTCCCCGCTGGGCG